>JBBPPS010000065.1:0-20491 GCA_038092175.1 Boletus coffeatus
CAATTGCTGTCCTCTCGCCGAGGCAGTGTTTATGGCTCGGATCGTGTTCCTGAATCCGTATTGTCGGGCCCTATGACATACTATGTAATGTCGTTTTACCATTTTGTAGGGAATTACGTCCCGTCATGAGAGGGTGCGGACGACCGCTGACGAGTTCTGAAGAGGAATGATGGTAGCCAAATGGTGCGATTAAAGATACGAGTGGCAGAGAGAAGCAGATGCAAGTGCGCGAGCGGTCAGACTGGATCATGAATCAAACACTTGATGATTCGGGTCGTTGAACTCCGGCCTCCGAGTCTTATGACTTATGACTTAGTTCCTGTTTGTACTGCAGGATCAAGCTCAGAGTCCCGAGAAGCTCGGTTACAAGGAGGTTGCGGTGAATCGGGAATCGGAAGGCTATTCGTGTTGACCGGTCCGTTGGCGGATTTCCGGTGACTGCTGGACTCCGGGCGCAAACATTCCGAGTTCCTTACATTATTATGGTAAAACCATGCTCAATGATTGCTTGTTTGAGTAATGGCAACACTCCATAGCCGTGTGTTGTCCCGAAGAAACTGACGGCAGGCTGCCAATATCAGACATTGGGTGCACCGGCCATCCTGGTGGATAACACCCTCAGGTTGGCTCCGACGGCTGTCAAGTTTCCGGGAGAATCAGATATCCAGAATCTCAAGATCTTGATCTGTTCAACGCCAACGGATCAATTCTGAAGTCTGTTGAGGGTCACCACGACCCGCTACGTCGAAGGTAGCAACGCGGCCAGGTCTGATAATCGCCGAAGCTATCCGTTGACGAGTGGTGACACAAAATGAATAAGTACTTACTGGTCACCCAGCAAGCAACACAGACGAGAAACCCGTCTTCAAATTGCGAACTGGCATGGGACTCGTTGAGTGGGAAAATTTTGAGCCATTATTCCCATTCGTTGCCGCGGCTCTGAGGGTCATATTTTTTCGCGAGCAATTGTGCTCGTCGACATCGTGTTTCGACTATTTCGAATGTTTTGCCAGTTGTGTGTTATTGGCTGCAGTGAGATCACATTTTGATAGGGGTGTTTGGGATCTCGTACGACGTTCTGTTGTTTCCATCAGACCGAATGTCGAGTAGCTAGCTGATATCTGTCACGGTGGAGGTCGCAACCGGGGTGACAGAGGTCCAGACGGGAAGATGCGAGCAGCACCTTTGGGTTAGTACAAATTTGTACTAACTTGAACTTTTAGTAAGTACTTACCTAATTTAGATATTTTGTTTGTGAATTTTGGTTGGTAACTTAGCAGGGAGCGTCGGACTGTGGCATACACAGTCACTGCACACAGGCTACAAGTCCGAGTCCGTGCTGAATCATCATTTCCACTGGTACAGCCAATCGCCTTCAAATCTTCAATCCGTTATGATTGTGTGTCACAGGCACCGGTTGGTGTTTTATCATATATCCGCTTGAGTCGAAATAAGCTGATCTGGATGATCTCTCTTTGCTTTGGAATAATTGGCGCTACCCCACATCTGCGGTTCCAAAAATCGTTTTTCGAAGTTTTGACTTGTTCATAAGCGAAACCATGCTCCGTATGGATATATTTTCCCCGTTTGGATAAATCCGTTTTGGTTTCAAATGGGCGGTCAGAGATCTCTCATTCAGAATGATTATCATGTCGGCTACCTTATACTGATAAGATCACGAGGCAAAGAAGTGGTACAATGATCATTATAGAACATTTTTGCTACCTAGCATATCACATTGAATGTCTCCTTGTCAGCAAACGAATTCACATAATACTGCTCATAAGCTTCCAGACACGAGTCCATTGTAGGATCAATCCCGGGAATTGCAGTTTCAAACACGGGGACAAGCTCTATCATGTACATGATATCCGTCAACGGCACCACCGCATGTAGGGTCGATGGCCCAGATGCATGGCTACCAGCAGGTGGGCGTTGGACTCTATAGAGGCCCACTCCCTCTTGGTCGGTCAAGGGTTGACCACATTCAGTGAAAAACTCGACAAAAGCGAGAGGGGGGTGCGTGGTACGAGGATTTACCTTCGGCGCAAAGATAGTCTTGACACGAGCAACTCCTGAGTAACTATCAAAAATCTGAACAATGCACGTATAACAAACACTGACCAATTGCATTGTGAGCACCAGTGGGACCAACCATCACCGCATCATAAGCACCGAACGGGCATTCCTCGGAGCGCGGAGAAGCTTGAATAACTTGACTACGCATTAAATGCCGAGATCGGAACGAAGATCGTTGCTGGATGCGACATTTGTGCCAAACGTCGACAATCCCTGAATGATGGGACCACGAAGGAGTCAAGTCGCCACACGAAAGGAAGTATTGATTAATATAATGTGTGGCATGTGGAAAGGGGTAGCGATGCTGCATCTCCGCAACGGTGATCCCCGCACAGTCAGGCTGAATGGTGACATGGAACGCGACAGCACCTGACGACGAAAGAAAGCCTCTAGGGTCGGCAAAATGGTCGCGGAAGGTACGCGGGCCAGAAAAAGAGCATTCCGTCTCAGGAAGGATGCGGGACACAAAGGAAGCTAACGGGTCAACGGTTGTGATCTCTTCATCTTCGATAACAATGATGTTTTCAAGAGGCTGAGACGACTGGCGGAGAAGTTGGTAGAGATCGAAGCGTCGAATGTTCTCTTCACGATTGAGTAACACCGTGATCTGATCGGTGAAGGTATTGCCATGGCGGTTGGTTCTTTCGAATGGGTTCTTGCAATGGGTGATGAGGAGGCGTTCTGTGACATCGGCAGTGTACTGCAAAAGAGCGCCGTTGTCCCTAATATTGCGCGCGAAACTTTGCATAACCTCCAACTTAGGGATATTGAAATGTTCTTTGACCCCCTTGGTGCCGCGCCGTGCTTCTGATTCAATAACGACTTCTTTTGTTTCGTGGAACTGCCTCAGTGCATCGACCATGGAGTGGATAGACGCATCAGTGTGAACAGGATTTTGTGCCAAGTAGATGAACTCGATGATGCAGCGTAGGTTGAAGACGAACAGAGGTTTAACGTCCGGAGAGGCTTTGACCATCATGGGAACGATCGTGCGTTGGATATCACGATGTTCGCGGCCAGTCATCTGCTTGATATGCGATATGCCACTGTTGAAATGACGGACCCCGATACGCTTGTGTTGGGCTTTGTAACGGCTATCAAGAACATGCTTCCCCGCAACCTCAATGCACCACCTGAGTGGATGGTCGAAAAAGAACTTGTGGCAAGAGTGCAAAACTTCGCCATTCAAAAAATGACCGGGGTCTGCGAACCGCCAGTTCCTCCAGAACGGTAGGTGAACTCCAAGCAGATTAATCTCTTTTGCTTTCTTGAGAAACGCGCGGAGGTTCCAAGGATGAGTCTCGGCACATATCTCTTGAAGCTGTCGCAAAGTATCTGCACCACTTCGGCGGCTATGAGGAAAGGGGTCTCCGAATTGTAATGTAGTCGCAGTGGTGACAGGTGAGCCACTCTTGGCCACGCATGAAACGAGTTGCTGTTCTGGTAGGTCGCCGATGTAGGCGACAAGAGGAGTGAAACAGTTGCGCACATTTCCGAGGGCATCAGACATGGCTTCGCCCTTTAGTGCCACCTCTTTCAATGTCTCGAAAACGATGTCCATACATTGATGAAAGATACGAGCAGATAACATGGTCCGATAAGCAGGATCGACCGTAAAGTCTGGCACGGGCATAAAAGCAACACATCGCCATGCATACGATGTTGCTTGCATCCGGATGTCCGATTGGATATTGGCAATGGTGACGAAAACGGGGTGCATCTCAAGCCCTCCAGTATGACGTGTCACGGGTGTCTTGTCAGATGCCAGGATAATAGGCACTAACGTAGCCCCCTTTGGAAGTTGGTCCTGCCAAACATCAAGACGAGAACCGTATGCATTGTGATAGTAAACATACCTGAAGTCGGTGGGCTCGATCTGCTGTAAAGAACTCGCTATATTCCCTCTCTGTCCCCCGCATAACGATGTGTGGATCAAACGTCATATGATTTGCAAAAACCGGATTAGATAACAACTCCTCCACGACAGCTCTTGCATCGCGCCAGATGAGACGAATAGGATGGGCAGTCGGACAATCCTCAATAGTCAATGTGGTGCACTGCCATTCAGGACCACTGGGTAAGGAGTCCAACCATCCACAGAGTTGATTAGCGGATTTGAATGAAGGTTTAGGACGAGTCTGAAACTAGAATTAAGGGTTAATGGCGTCAGTTTAAAAGGTCTTATCATAACGCACCCATTTCAATTTGAGGAACTGGTCAATTTGCGTCTGAGTGAGATGAGTCGATAGGAACTTGGCCAGTTCCCATTCTCCTTCGTCTGTGAATGGGTAATATGGGGTATGTTTGCGACAATCTTCGTAGGGGTCTTTCTGCAACCTGTCCTGCAACGTTTCTCCTTTTCCGAATATGGCGCCCGATTTTGAATGGTATTGGCCTGTAACATTCTCTTCCGGACGTCGGACGAAAGCCGGAGGTACAGAGGTATGGACTCTATCCGGGTTAGCCAGGTAGTCGCATAGTGTGGTGTTCAGATGGTGGAGGAGGTTTTCAGGCGAGGTGAAAGAATATCCACAACCAGGACATCTATGTGGAATACATAGCAGTCAACAACAGCCTAACAGAGGTGGGGCACAAAAAACGCACTGATCTCGTAGGTCTGCCATTTGGTGGTGCAGCCACTGGTGCTGCGCAAAAGTTGCACAAGTCATTGAAGCTCCGACCGACTCTCTCCCACGCCCCCTCTTGTGTAACTCTCACTCACTTCACCTCTGTCATCTAGTATATCGCAACTCGCCTCTTCATCATGGCGAGCACTCCCTCTCTTTCTTCTGTTTCCAAATCTTCTTCCGACTCTACTAGTCCCCACACCCCCTTCATGATCGACCACGAACTCTTTCAAAACCCACCCCGCAAGCGCCCTATAGACGAATCAATGATGCCAGCAAATCCTCAGTCAAGACTCTCCTCTCCCCGGCTCTCTCCCATTCGGCCACACCGTTCCACTGAGGTCAAATCGCAGGCACGGAAACTGCACGCACCCTACAAGCTCCGTCATGGTGGACATCGTCCTCCTGAGCTGCGTTTTGCGATGAAATCTCTGTACAATTCATCTCTTGTCCCACTGGTGATCGACGATGTCATTGAGGTCAATTCTATTTGTTGTCCACTCATGATATAGTCTGATAGTTGTCCTGAATTAGGGAAGAGATGTTTTGAGGAAAGGCTTATCGCAGCTGCCCGAGCCTCTTTTCGAGCGGTATTATGTTGCCAAGAAGGCATCTCGGGACTGCATTCTATCCCGTATCGCTACAAATCTTCGTGAGATTGACGCCTTGGATAAGATCAAGAGTGTCCTTTCAGAAGCACAGAAACTTGACGAAGGCCAGCTGGCTTATGCAACCTCGGAGTTAGATATTCTCAAAGAAGTGGCAGAAGGTCGTAGTTGTGACATCGAGCAACAGCTTGCATATCACAACGATGTGCACGCTGAGGAGGCTATGGCTCTGGCGATCTGTGACACACAGCTAGGCCAAATGGCAGACCTATCTGACCCTGAGGCCTCCGAGTCTTCGAGCGAATCGGACTCAGATCACGACTCAGTGTATGGTGATGAAGGTACGTACGTCGTTCCATCAATGCTGGTGTCTATTTAGGCGGTCAAGGCTAGAACATCCTGCCCTGCAATTATAGGCTTAGGCTGTGGGTAGGGTTTCTATTGGACATTAACATCTCTATCTATTTTTTTGTATTGGCCATGTAACCTTGACTCGGATACGAGTCGTTGAATTGATTTTGTTGTACCTGTGATCGTGAGAATTTGAGATATGTCGCGCTGCGGCATGCATACTCGTCGATCGATTAGCATCTTGCTCACTGGCACTGACGTGACAACCTGATGACACAACCACGCGCCCGCAGACGGCGGAGAGGCGTATGTAACATTATCTATCTCTTTATCACTCAGGCTTACTGACACACTGAAACAGACTGTCCCTAGATTCTCGCCCAACCACATTATCGGTGGGATCGACAATGACGACTATACCGGCCAGTTTGATACATCGTTTATGGGGGAGACTCGGACTAGTTATCCCGGGCCAAATCCAGCACTGGCAGCACCGCTCGCAGGTGCCAATCCCCCGATCGCCTCAACTGGCGAGACAGATTCTATCGCAGGCTCAAGCTTTACTACCCAGGATTTCGGACTCGAAGGACGATTTGTGCCGCCGGGCTCAGACCAATTTCAAGTTACACCGCCATTCTTTCCGAATCAAAGCTCAGTCACGGTCCCCCTAACTTCCGGTTCCACTTTCGCAGCACCGTTTACAAGCTCGGCGGCTCCTCCTCTCAACACATCATTTGGAATCCCCACCGGCGGCCTGAGGCCTCCATTATCTATCTCGACTCGGACCTCTGAGTCTCTGAGTCCCCTTTATCCAACTCCTTCACCTTATCCACCAACATCATCACCTTATCCGCCAACATCTTCATCTTTTCCGCCAACATCTTCATCTTTTCCGCCAACATCTTCATCTTACTATCCGAGTCTTCCAACTACACTTTTCAACCGTGAAAATTCCCTCTCAGCCGCCGTACAGATTGAGAGAGAGTTGATCCAAGACTACACGGCTGCCAGTGCTGCGCCTCGATTGGGTCTGGCGGCCTTTCCAGCCCGGGGTGGGGAAGTTAGTATATCCGACGAGTCAGGCAATCCTCAGGCTCCCCCAGGCCAGCGCTCAGGCGTTATCGCTGCGGTGACGACGCGACCCAAAAAAAGAAAGAGAAACACAAAGAATTTGATGCCAACTCCTGGCAGCACTGGGGCACCGGCGAGCCGCAGTGACGTTGTGTCTGCCACACAACGACTTGGAGAACCAGCGACACAGGGACAAGTTGCCGGACTCGGACTCAAGCCACCAGAACTCGATGCTCATACCAAGAAGGAGATCATGGCAAAGATTCGGCTACGCATTTACGAATATATGATCAGCGAAGACGCGATTCCATCGAAAGTCGTTAGAAATGAGAAGTTGCGGGGCTGGGTTGTAGCCGCATCGGAGGAGGTTCTGGGTATATTCAACCCAGATATAAAGCTTCGGACCCCATGTGTGGCATTGATGAAGCACGTTCGGAATGCGTGTCGTGAACATGCCGAGCGCACAGTGGACCTGTTGTTCAAGTTTGATCCTGATGGCGAGGACTTGGATGATGAAGATGATGGTGACGGTGTTGAGCGCACGCGTGCCGTGGTCCAGGGCCTGCTCGGGCAAAAGAATTTTGATTTTTTCCACATCAAACACTCAGTAAGTGAATTCGGGACATATAGTACAGTATAGTAATTGACCTTCGAGTCTTCAGGATGAGATTCGTTACTTCGAGCACGCCTGCATCAGAAACTGCATCCTGAATGTGGTCTTCAAAGACCTTCGTTGTGGAAACCTCCTTGATCCGACCAAGATGTCGCCAATCGTCGCGCTAGCAGCAGCATCTTACATCATTGCGCTCGAGCGCTATCAAACGGGTATACTTTCTTCTACTCCCGTGGCGACAGAACATTTTGGCCAAGCGTATCAGCAAATATTCACCTTCATCAAGACAAATGTGTTGGCAAACGGTCCTACGCGGGAGAACTTCATACGTATGTGTGAAAAGATAGTATCTAAGGGTAACATGAGATTAGGTGGATTGTCCTCGTTGTCGGAGCAAATGGAGGAAAGAGACGACAATGATTTTTAATGTAGTCTAGTACACGAATCACAATCATAGACTTCTGGCGATATCATAGATCCATCAAATCAAAATGACCTGGGGGCGAGCGTGTCACCAAAGCTCCACGGGGCAGTTCTAATCTGTAATCATTACTATATAGATAAAATATCTTATCGAGATTTGTTATCGCACCTAACAATCAATAATATCTTACTCGATTTATCCAGTAGCCAATCAGAACCCTGCTACCCACGGGTATGTAAGCTACGTAAGTACATGACAGTTCAAAAATCGTCTATTTCATTTCACAGATTTTGCAGATGTACTACATTGTATGTACATACACTTCAACTTCAATCGCCAAAACGGTCACACTTAAAAAATGTGGAGATCTGAGTCGGTTCCTTACAGCATGCAAGCACACCGGAATTGGGCAGCATTTGCCGAGACTGAGAAATGAACAATTCGAACTGTCAGCGCTCCAGCCGTGGCTGCCAGCGGTCACTGCCGCCTTCCCTTCAATTATTAGCCAAACAGCCGAATCCGAGAAGAAGCCCTCTGTTCTCGTTAGGCACTTTGGTCATTATACGGCAATTTCATTTCTTCTTCATTGCAGGTGCTTTTTCGAAAGTTCAGAGGGGATGGCTCATCCAACTCCGGCTACTCAGTGCAATAACTTGGCAATCTGCATGATCGTTCCATAGAAGTGGAAGCCTGCCAGCAATCCTTTCTTGAAAGCCGATCATAATTCTCTCTGGAAGCGTCCTGTCAACCCGGCATCTTCCCAGAAAAATGAAAAAAAAGTTATTTTCGGTTAAGTTGGAACGGCAGCAATATCGCCTGATTGACATGGGAGATCTGTCCGCGTGAGTACACTTTGATTGCTTTGGCTTCCCTGGCCACTTGGTTCGCCCAAACAGTAGCGAGCGAGCGGAGAGCGCGCGCACTCGTTCACGAAATGTTCGGGACGCCCATATTATTGTATGGACATTTATTGTCGTAGCCCTCAAACCCCGGGACCTAGACTTTCTAGAACACGAATCAAATTTCAGAAGCTGCGCAACTGTGGAAAATACATTGATGACGATAAATATGAGCATATCTTCTTCCACATTGGATGTATTGAGAAGAAATGGAAGAGGAAAAAAAGGGAAAAAAAATGCACGTAAAACAGTGGTGGAAGAAGGTGGCTGTAGTAAGAACCCGAAGTAGGAACTAGTAAGGTAAGGTCTTGAGACAAAGGAGTGTGGGTGTCCGCCGATCTGTGTTGGTGCACGGACTATTTGAACTATCATGTCAGTGAAGGGAAGTACGAATATGAAAAAAGGGCATCACTGCGGTAACGAGGCAGGGAAGAAAGGAACCCTTTGCTCGCACAGGTATATCCGTCGCACGCGGAAAGTCGATAACGATGTATCATGCAATATGGTGGTATTTCTCGTCCTCGATGTCCGAACTGTCTCGATCGAGGACCTTGTAGTTGCCCTCTTCGTCGATGGCAGCCAAAGTCGGCGTGCTAAGCGACGCCTCAAGATCGATGTGATCCTTTTCGTCATCAATCTGCGACACGATGGTGGTTTCGACGTTGACGTTAAGCTGTACCTTCAATAATATTAAGACGAAATAACGACCAGGACAACATGCAAACACGCACACTCTTTTGCGTCGCAGTCGGGCCGAGCATGCGACTCTGTCCACTTGTCAGTCAGTACACAAACTATATGATCAATTGACGTACCGAGAAATGACTTCTGTTGATTGGGCTAGGTAATGGGGTTAGTCCGTTGTGATGGTCTCGTTCGCTTGAACCCAGGGTACGATCAACTCGTAGACGTTTACGAGTGTTAAGTCTGAATACACGTTAAATCAGTAGTCATGACACGATTATGGACGGACGTACGTGGCGAGAAGTGAATTGGCGTATACTGCGGTTTTTATTGAGCTCGTTACACAGCAAGAGAAAAAAAGGATTTCAGATGCGTACATTTAGCGATGGCAAAGTGCATGCCAAGGAAAATCAAGTTATGGCGCATGAGGAGCCACTGGCATAGCGCTGCTGCGTCAGTTCACAGAATATGACGAGAGACAAATGGACAAACGCAGATCAAGGAAGCTATTGTTACGATGCTGCGCAATGCGAAGTCAACACAGATGAAGAACAAATAAAATAGCCCGAAAGAATGTACCAAGTAATACTACCAGTTTCCAGCGTGTACAAGATCAGGGAGTTGATAACATGGTTCATGCTGAGATCGATCGTGAGAAGCCGTCTGCAATAACAAAAATATCGATTTACCTGGCAAACCCGGTCTTTCTGCTCCCAAGGAAGATACACATGACCGTGGTGATGAGAACCTCCACTGAGGCAGACAGAGTGACACCCGTCGTGAAAATCCACTGAAAAAACATGTTAAGGAAACAGATAGTACACGGCGAATGAGACTCACCGCAGGATATGGTCTGATGAACAAAGAGTAGTGTTTCAAGTGGATGCTACCCACTAGTTAGACCTACAGTAACGAATACACGAGAAATGCAACTTACATTTCGCTAGTTGATACTACATAGTTCGTGAAGATTGTGAGACGTGACACCTGATGGCTCGACCCAAAGAGGCTTACCACAAGCAGCAACTTCGGAAACTTATCAGCAACAAAGCGATCAGCTCTCGAACCCAACACTTACTAAGACGGAGTAATGCAAGGAACACCTGGAGAACATCTCAGGACACAACACAACAACAAGACGAAACAAATTAAACGTACCACAGGGGCAGCGATGTACCACCTTTTCGTCACTACAGACAAATCAAATGAGCGGTGTGAAAAAACATCGCAGACTCGACGTCTTACGCATGCGAATTCTGTTAGCGAAGAAGCTGTGATAAATAGTTTCCTCAATATCGTCCGCTTGGAATACTCAGCAGAAAAATAACGAACCAGTGCACCAAGAACGTAACCAAAGCCGTCACGGCCACGGAAAGCTACCAAAGAATAGTTGCAGTCAAATGTTCCCATTCCTCACGAATGTTCAATACTTACCCCGAGGGCGCTACGAAAGGATAGATGTGAGCACTTATCACGACGATGACCAGACTTGCCAACGTGACTTACGATGGAATGATGTCCATGTTCTGCGGCTTATTGAAATTCGTGATGACTGACTCCCAGACTGCGGTGACGATACAGATTGTGTGCACCAAGTCGAACGCCCACACCGCGAAGACCTTGGAAAGTGTCACCCCACTGTAATTCCTTTTGAACGAAAGGGAAATGCGAACACACCAAAACTTTCGTCCACACATAGTCGCCAGGGTATAGTTTGTAGTACAAGATGGATTGTACGAAGACAATGCCGGTGAGGCTACACAATCGTTAGTAAGGGTACACCGAAGTGCTGCTGAAGAACTCACGCGCATCCTAAGCAGGTTCCAAGGAGGATCGAGCCATATGTTGTTGCGATGTTAGTCACGTCGCCAGGTAGTGTCATTTTTGATAGAGGACGCGGACAGGAAAGAGCGCCAGGAAAAGAATGAAGAGAAAAGAAAGGTCAAACGAGAGGACGTGAACACGAAAGGATCACTAATAGAAGAAAACCGAATACACGAGGACGAGGCTTTTTGTACATTATTTGTCCTCATTGACGGAAGATCGAGAGTTTGGGCGGGTCCACAATAAAACATCAATTTTGCCTTTTTCGTCATCATATTCCGTTAAGTTTTCATAATCTCTAGTGAGAGTATGTAATTACTTACATACCAAACAAATTTTCCAGCCAGCCAGGTCCGCTGAGCGTTAAATGAATCCGTCACACGGGCGAACCGAAGGGCCTGGCAGCCGCACTGGGTTTTTGGTCTTCCGAGCCGGCCTGGGTCAGAGTCTGCAATTGCGGCGTTAACACAGTTATACGGCCATGAATGCATGACCCGTGGGCCGTGGCTCTGCAGACATTAGAAGACATATGTAATGCACGTCACCGGCATCAAAACTACTTCTTCACTCGCTGCCGCGACGAAGAGGCTCGAAACGAAAGCTGCCCAGATCAACGGGGAAATGGAACATTACGGCATGTAGCAGCATCCACTGTCACACCAGAATGAAGAGGCGATTCAATTCAAAATAAATTTTGTTTTGGCTCGTCCCTGCCAGCACTGCCAAGAGACTCCGCATTTCTGCCGAGTCCCGAAAGGCACGTATGTAAGTACTTCAACTTATTACATACTAAGTACATATGTACGTTGTTGGTCCAAAATTCAAGAGGTTCAATTGAAACCACGGCTGCCGTCTACGTCGTTCCAACACTAAGTATAACATGCCATGTATAAATGAAAAAACTTACCGGTTCAAATCTGACCTGGCCAAGATGAGTCTCATGCCGCACGGTTGTCAGCTGCTTGCTCGGCTCCACGAACTGCGTCCTTAACTTCAAGGAGGTGTGCACGCAGCTGCATAACCTCATGAAGTTAGCAAACCTTATCTCCTCAACATTTCAATTTGGTTGGGCGTCGAGTGCGGATACACACTGAAGTGACTGGACTAGAGACCATATTTCATACTTTGGGCGCGACCACAATATATAAAAGATAGGGAGGTCTTTCTAATGTGGGAATTCTGAACAGTAAACCCCGGTGAACTCTTACCTAGTAGACTCTTTTTAAATTCTAACGAAGCAGCAGCTGTGCGCGCCGCGAAATGTTTCTGCGATTTGAACTTGAATGTTGACGTTGAGCGCTTTGAAGTGATTTGGACCAAAGCAAATGTCTAGACTCAGGAGCGAGAAGTGACCGGGATTCTCAGAGATTGAGATTGGCTGGCAAGTCACCGGTGACCTCTGACCTACTCAAATAAATTGAGGCCACTTAAGCCTCATAGGAAAACCTCCCCGAGCGGTCGGCGGATCAACAGATCTAGACAAGCAACAAGGTAAGTACGAACATTTTTTCAATTCCGAATGAATCACCTTTGACAAGATTTGAGCCTCTACGTCGCGTTTCAGCTATCCCATCATCCCCTCGTTCCTCAACCGCAAATAGTGTAATTTAGTAAGCCGTTGGCCAACGCTCGGGCGCAAATTACATACTTAAAGGCGCACAAAGCCACGCGGTCGGTTTGAAAGGGTGGAGGGCGGCGACAAAAAAACAAAGTGACATGCCATCGAGTCATGACGCTCTAAGAACGCAGTCATGATTTGAAAGAATGAGCGCTCCGCGGACGGGAAACACGAAGTGATAGTCGAGCAGGTTCATCAAGTTGGGTCGCGAGACGGTGAGAACCGTTGCCAGAGGCACCAACGTTTCAGCCGCTTTACGGTAGTCTGTATAGACCGATATGCAATGTTGCAATTCCTAGTACACAAAGCAACAACAGAGCATGCGCGCCACGTTGAAATGACCTGGGCTCGACGACCGTGCGCGGCCAAAGTCCAGGTGGTGAATTTCAATCCCGCTGCATCATCAAGGTTGAATGAAGAGCTCAAGACGAGATCCCCAGGTAGACAATACCCACGTGGAGGCCGATGACTTGGACCTGTTTCCGAGGTTGCAAGTTTGTGAACCTGAAGACTGAGGCAGCGCTGAGGCATAGATCCAGCGCTTTGTCACGGCGATGAACGTCTTTCTGCCTAAGGGGCTCCCTATGGGAGACTAGGCTCCACCTTTGATAAACGTTGTTCGGTTTCACCATTGCTAGCGCTGATGATGAAGTGCATAGGACAAGTCTGAACTCGGCTGGTCCGGCGCATCACTTATCTAATAGTAATACCCTTGGATTTGATATATTTATGTAAGCTACAATTACGTAACAACGCAAGACGACGTAAATATGTAATCAACCCCTCGCAGGCTCCTCCAGCCACGACGCTATGAAACGTGCTCTGACTCTTGCCCACTTGATGAATTACAACAAAATGCGTAACGTTCCACATGAGGAATCGAATCGACGGATCACAGACCTCTATTCCTATATACTACTATGTCTTTGTCACACGCGGAGTCGGGGACTTGGCATGTCAGCGGATTGGTGTATGTGAATTTCCTTTTGAACCTGTTTGGCACTGGAATCTCACTAGATCTCACCATTCAATGATGGTAATTACCCACCCGGCCCAAGCTCAACTAATTTGACCAACGAGAAAAGAAAAGATATGACCACCGGTATAAGAATGTCCCGTGAAGAATGTACTGCCAATATTATATAAACAACCCCGACGAGCTGCCTCCACGCATTCCTATCAGGTACTTTGCTAGTAACAGCACTTCAGGTAACCCTTGTCCACTGCAAGAGCGACGTTGCTCCTGACGCTGAAACCCATCGTATCGAGGAGTTCATTTCAAGTCGAAACGATGCCTGGAACCACTTTACCCCCTTTCCCGACCCATGTCCGTACCCACCCGCTGTTGGTCATCGACTTCAACCTTCTCAACGCCGGAGACTCCTCCGAGATCGACCGTCTCTGGGAGGCTGCGACGTCCATTGGGTTCTGGTAGTAAGTAACGAGATTCCTCAGATTGGTACATGATGGCATAACATCATCATCGTTCTTATCAGCCTGAAGAACCATGGCGCCGAAAAGGAAGTCAACAGTATGTTCGACGTCGGCTTAGAGGTCATGGCTCTCCCCCTCGAAGATAAAATGAAGTTCGAGCAGGGCAACGAAGGACGGTCGTTCGGGTGTGTATATCTATGTGGTGTTCATCTTCGCGTAACGCGCTGACTAGCTGACCCACGCTATTCAGATATAAGATGGCCGGTGCGAACGCGGTGGATGCAACTGGGTGAGTTCTGTCGGATAACGTACCCTCAGCGTCATCGAATTAACGGAGGAGTTGGTGCAATTAGGAAGCTTGACGCTACCGAGTTCCTCAACGTCTCTAAGGACGACGCACTGGCGTTCCCGAACGTCGCGCACAGAACGTACCCAGCTCCTGCGACAGTAGCGATACCGACTGTCGTGGCCCCCTTCGTCCGCAAGTCGCTTGATATCAACAAAATGATCATCCGGATCTTCAACAACAAGCTCGGTCTTCCCGAGGGTACCCTTGAGCGGTTGCACTCGGACGAGGAACATAGCGGGAGCGAAGCCCGCATAATAAAGGTTCCACCGATGCCTGGACAGGTGGTCGCAGACACTGTCACGTTAGGCGCTCACACGGATTTTGGTTCTCTGGTGAGCCGGAATGCCTTTGAGCATACTGTCACCACGTATGTAAACTTATTTTTGATTTGTTAGTCGTTTTTGCACAACAGGCTTGGAGGACTGCAGGTGATGCCTCCCGGCCACACTGAGTGGCTTTATGTCAAGGTATATTTTCTTCGAAGCATACATGTCAGGGAGATGCTCACATACGACAATACACACTCACAGCCTATTCCTGGCCACGCGGTTTGCAACGTTGGTGACGCCCTCGCGGTTTTCAGTGGAGGTATCCTTCAGTCCAACATTCACCGTGTGGTGCCGCCTCCTGGCGACCAAGCTGAACATGAACGTTGGTCTCTTGTGTTCTTTACTCGTCCGGGCAACTTGAGGGTGCTTCGCGCTCTTGTGGAAGACAGTCCTTTGATCGAGGACGCTGTGCAAAGGCGACCCGAACGCAACTTTAATACAGGTGAGACTTCTGCCGAGTGGTTCGCGAGGCGCATCAAGTACCAGAGAATCGACAATAGGAAGGTGAGTAGATCGCAACATAGTCGTGCTCCCTTTTCCTAACATGGTTAATGATCATCTAGGGACCTGAGACGTGGGCGGCCAGCAGGGGTACTGAGCACACCCCCACAGTGGCATAAACAATGTGGACTGAAATTTGAAATTATGAACTGCATGTACATACACCCTTTTGTATTCCTTGTAACTCTGAATGACTGCGAATGGATGCTGCCCAATCATTAATCAGGAGCAAATAATCATCCGTTAATGCTGATGGTTGGCTGATGGGCTACCAAACATACACCCAGCCAAGGTATAACAGTACACCAGCCATGCTTTTTATCCCAGGCCTGCCTCTATAAATGGTAACCGTTCTGGGAATCATGCCGCGGAGCGATAGTTTAGACAGCGGACCCTCAATAGGTTCAGGCCAAGGGAGCTACTTTGCAATGTAACGTATCGGGAGATCGACTCAGCACATCCCCCTCATCCAAGATCAATGCTAAAGAAGGAACTATATCAATCGTCATCCATCTACTGACATTAGTCATTCAGTAAGTGAGCTTTTGTAGCGTGTTCGTGGCTTTTCCTCCAATCAGAACTCTCAAAATACGAGCAAATAAGCATTGAGCCTCCTCTTTGAAAGCTAGCGACGCCGCAGGGATCGACCGTCTCTGAGAGCCCGCGACGTCATCAGGTTCTGGTGCAACTGGCGAGATCATCCAAGACAGGTGCATGATAACGTCTTGACAATCGGTTTTGCGAGACTCAAGAACCATGGTGCCGACAAAGAAAGCAACAGCATGTTCGACGTTGGTGCAGAGGTCATGCTATTTCCCCCTTTGAGAGAGAACATGAAGTTCTTGCGAGGCGACGAAGGGCGGTAGCACGAGTGTGTATCGTCATTCATCTGGCCTTCAACTTCAGGTTAAGCGCTGACTGGTAACCAACCGACGGACTCGATTCGGATATAAGAAAGCTGGTGCAAACGTAGATGGACTCCACTGGGTCCCGCGTGCTTTCAGCGTCGTTCGCCTAATGCAGGGGTTTTATGCGGTTTAGCCAACTTGCCACTGGAGTTCCTCAACCTCTCTGAGGACAGCGCGCTGGCACTCCCAAAGGTTGTACATAAGACATACCCAGCTTCGGCAATGGCGGCGATGGTGACTGCCGTCCGCTTGTTCCTCCGCCAGTCACTGGAAGATGGCAACAACGCAATGACCTGCGTCTTCAACGTTGTAACGACAGACTGGGTTTGCCTGAGGGTACACTCGAGCGGCTGCACTCGGATCAGGTGATCTGTGTACTGGCGCATGATCAGCCTGGTCCACCGCCCAGGCAGGTAGTCGTAGACGAATGGTTCTATATCAAGGTATACTTTCAGGTTCGAAGCATACGATTCAATGGAGATACTCCAAACATACGACGACATCCTCTTCCCGGTTACGCAATCTGCATCACCGGTTCTTCAATGGAGGTTATCGTAACTTCGATATCGGTCAGACTGCGGGCGAGTAGTTCACGAGGCCCCTCAAATATCGGAGGGTAACAAGGTGAGCAGGTGCCAAAGGGAGAACAAGGTCGGTCCGATCGGATTTGCTTATCGATACTGTAACTGGTGACATGAAAGTTCAATGGTGCTGCCCTCCCTACCATACTATCAGAGGCGGAATGTTGAAAAAATCGTGGTCCCGTTCTTCAAGGCCTTATGTGACATAAATATGCATCATGAATGTGTAATCTCCATAGCAGAAGGTGATATGGCGTCCTGGCGAACATCAGATCAGTAGTCATGGCCTAATTCCACGACCTCCGGGGAAAAGACCAGACAGTCGTCAAAGAAAAGAGGTATGTGATCTGCACACCGATGGCAACGGAGTTTTTTTCTCTTTTCCAACACTCTATACAATACTATAAAGACAAGGGCAAGGGGCAAGGCAAAATGAGGTACCGTCGAACGCGTCCTGAACAAACGACAGAAAAACCGCAGACAGAATTGGTCGTGTGCACGAGCCCCACCAGACGCGCGCACACAATTCACCGTCAGCTCGGCTCACCCGACTATATTAGTGGCTTGTTGTTATCCTTTTGAGCTGTACGACATGCACACCAAAAAAAAAGTCGATCAATGTTTAGACGAACGAGAACAAAAACAACGACTGCTCACACATAGTGATACGATCGCCGAGTGAGAGCGCGATCCCCTGCGTCTTGCTCCGGATCCGGACGTGCCCTGCGATCGTGCCCGCCTCCGTTCGTTCGATGCTCAGGTTCGCGAGCGCGTCCTCTCCTGCAAACGTCGACCCATCAATCAAAAAGTGAACGCGGAGCGCATATATGCACGTGTTCGTATACGAAAGGAAAGATATGACTGACCGAACAAGCTCTTTGCGTACATGTTGGCAGTGAGAAAATCGCATTCGCCCGACACGGCTCCCTCGGGGGTCAGGCACGACATGTTGGTCGACTTCATGACGTGTTTGAGATAGTCGCGTGGATCACTGAAAGGAAACAAAAAGCAATCGCATGTCAGAAAATGGAAATACAAATGATCAGGACGCGTTCCCTAAGGGGAGGGGAATGAGGTCAGTGGCGTGAGGGAAAACACATACGACATGTTCGTCGACACATTGACCCGGTTTTCCCACTCAAATTCCGTCCACATGCTCCGGAACTATAAACATGTGTGGTTAGCATGCCTACTCTAGCTCGCAAGAAAAAAGCGTTATAATCACCTGAGCCTCATTGCAGTAAGCAGGTTTGATGTAATCCATGATGTCGATGTGTATGTCATTCAAGATAACACAAGTTTCCGCGAGACCGGGACCTTCCCAAAGTATGCTGCCAAAGATGACACCCGTTTCAGTCGAGGCGACCTTGATAGTAGCCTTGATGCTCTGGAAACCATGGGGAGCGATCGTATAAACTGCGGGCCGCTCAACAAGTTTAAGATCTCCCAATGTAGCAAAGTCAAGGCAGAGGTTTTGCAATGTATTGGGTGTTTGATTCACCAAAAGGACGTCTGAACGAGTGTTATTTATTGGACTGCTCCCACCAGGAGATTGTATCACTCACCCAGGAGAATGTCGAAGCCATGCATTTTGACATACGCCTCGGCGTATATCGGGTCAGAGAACCCTAATAGAAAACTATGAACGCTAAGCCCGGATACGAATCGACCTACTCACCAGTAAGCTGCGATATCCTGCTCAAGTTGGAGATGAAATCTTCGTGTACCTCGGCAGCACCAGTAGCTTTGCCCAGATCGTCCGCGTACTTCCAAGACCTTGAGAGACAATGAATAGAGAAATGAGATCCGAACCTACGTTTATCGCATCGTCTGCTGTCTTCTTCGAGAACTGGCGGAAGTTCAGCAGGTCGTCAACTTGTATGATGGTTTCCTTGGTGCTTTCAGTCTCTTTCTTTTTTTCTGCTACAAGCTTCTGCTCGTTATTGTCAGTCCTTTGAACTCGAGCTTTACAACGGGTTAAGCGGTGCACACCTCCTGAGCATCCAACATCTTGCCATATGCTACCCGAGTATCCCTGAGGAACATATCGTTAACTTCGCTATGTGCTCTCAGTTCACTCAAAGTTTGGATGCAGGTCAAGATGCGCTCGTTGGAATCTTCGTCGATCGGGACAGTAACAAATTTCGATTGACCGACACGGATGATAGATGTCATGATGAGCATTACCTAAACAGAGTTGGGTAGTGTGAGACAGTGGGCAACTTGAAGGAAGTCACTTTTTACCTCTGCACGTAGAGCATTCGCTCTGACGTGATCCTCGCCTGACTCATCATATCGCAGGACGAGTTTCGTCAAAGCAGCCGCGAGAACGGTACCCGTGAAGAAATCACCCCCCAAGATCAATGCTAAGAGAGAACAAGATCAATCATCGCTATCCACCAACTCGAGTCATTCGGTAAGCATACCTCTGAGCGGGGGTTTTGGCTTGCCGGTGGAAGTGTTCGATGGCGTAGAAGACGTTGTGTAGGCCGTTTCCGTCGCGTATGTTCCATCAGCTAGCACTTTCGGTCTCGTTGCCCCAGTCTGTCCAGTGGTAGCGCTATCTTCAGCGCCGTCCTCGATATTTCCCTCCGCTTCCCTCATCTCGGCTGCCAAGATCGGAATCTCACCGAGCACGCCTCGAAACTCGACCATCGCCTGTTCGATATCGCTCACACCCTCCACGTACTCTCCCAATATCCAAAGGACGCCTCTGAATACCTTCCCGCTCTTTATGCTACCAACTGTGGCCGTCAATTTTTCGGTAATCGCCGGGCGTAGAGAGGGGAACTTTTCGACTACTTCTCGGACGAACAGGACGACATCCATGGCAGATGGGTTGTTGGAGTCTCCAAGGAAATCCATCAACGCATGCACGACACTAGCCGCTACTTCCGAGAATTTGACCGCCATGACGTGAATACTTTGGATCAAGAGTTGCCGGTACTCCGGCGCCTATGTACCAACGAGATCAGCATTAAGGATCACATGGGTGAGATTGACGGTCAGAACCTTGTCGTAATCGTGTTCCTGTGTCCGCTGAAGCTGCTTCTTAAGGAACAACACGACTTCTTCGACGTTGCGAGCAGAGGTCATGCGCAACACGATGGACATCGCTTTCCGGCGTACCTCCATGTCGGCACTACTTCGTAGGTTGAGGCCACGCACGGGTTGGTAAAATCAGACTTACCTGGATAGAACTTGCAGTACGTCCATGATGAGTCCGTGCAATACAGCTCCATGCCTTGAACGCAGCAAGTCCAGTCTGTCGAGAACGATGAGCTTGACATTGTTGTCGGATTCCTTGATAACCAGGTTCACGAAACATGACGCGGCGGCTAATAACATACAGCTTCCATACAGTGTTTAGGATAGATAGGAGAAGAGCACACCTTTGACTGCAGCGGGGTTTTGTGTGAGTGTAGTGAGCGTGGTTGCAGCTTCATACTTGACAGCGTGCGACGACGAGTTCAACAGCTCGAACATGCAACGGATATATCGGGGCTGCTCGCCATCGGAGGCGTTTAGCGTACGAACACGATGGAATGCGCAAGCATCACTCACTTTATGGGTGGTATCATTCATACAGTC
>JBBPPS010000066.1:0-20141 GCA_038092175.1 Boletus coffeatus
CACGGGGAGTGCGTAAGAGCATTTCCTCGGACCAACAGTCTCGACTGTTGCCTTAGCGTATTGTGTAGGACTAGGTTAGCCAGTTGCTGCACAATGTATTTCGCTCGTCCAAAAAAAAAAAAAAAAAAAGAAATACGGGCTATAAATAATTGAAAACTCCACCCACAGTGGGGTGGACTTTCCTCAGCAATAGTACACGCCGCGTTATCAGAGAGATGGGAATCAACGCCCTCGAAAGAAGGTTTCGACATACACAGGAAGTCGAATTTGATGAACCCCCGTTTTTCCGAGTCTCTGGTGCTAGTCTTTGGGATAAATGGAACCTGCCTCTGGTGTAAGCATCTCCGACGGACCCATACTCGCGAATCACAAGCTAATGACGTCGGGCATGTCGACCTGTACCCAATTGTTCCCCAACTCCACGAAAGATGAATGCTCCCCAACTAGACACGTGTATTATGGTGTATAAAGGCCTCTCGAATATCACACTGGGCAAGAACTACGTTTTCTGCTGTTGATCACCATCCCCCCCTCTCTCCATTTGTCCCGACATTGCACCCACAGTTGACAAGCGCACACACAAATCACAAATGTAAAAGTTAGTTTGATTGAAGTCCTAGCCTACGAAGCACAAACGTACTCTGAGAGTCTTCTCTACATCGCCTGGACCTTAATACGAACACCAATGGACTTCTCCTGAGGAAGCCTGATGATTAGATCAGAAGTTTCAAGAGAAATATCTTTTTCATTTCCATTTTTTTCATGCACATGTAGTCTCGAGCCGTTCTAGGCAAGCGCTTAGTTATAGGGAACATTTGCTTTCCGTGTTCACCCGAATTTCCTATAACGGATCGAGACTAGCTGCAAACGATGTGGCGCCTGCAGGAAATAATTACGTAACATTAGGTAACGTAGAAAAAAGTTACGTAACGCACGTGCGAAACGTCGTCGGAGGTGGAAAATTGTTTAGGGGCGCCCTGCAACGACTTTCAATTCTTCGCCGGTCATACTCTGTGTTTCCTTTTTACTCCACTACGTCCAATTTTTCGTCGCTTCAGCTATCTCGACTACCAAATGTTTGTCGCTACTTTTCATGTAATATTGATGTTGATTGATCGCGTTGCAGGTTCATTGAAAAGCAACCTTGTCGTGCTGCACGTGTGCTCGACGAGGTTTGGTGTCCACCGTTGGACATATTTCATCACGTGGATGATTATCCGATATATTATGATGCCGTCTATTACCCGCAATATGCAGTGTCTTCTTTCGAAAGTTCGGAACGATTTTGTGAATGGTTGTCTCGATCTCTTTCCACACATCACACTATTTGCGCGCAGTGTCGTCTTCGTCAATTCCGCGGACATGTGTTCTACGACGGAAACACTGTCCTCGTTGGTGATCGGAATGCTTTCGTTTGCGTTACGTTGCAGACGTTCGAGAGTGTATCATACACCCATTGCTCTCTCTTGAGACATCTTTCTGAGATTGATAATGTTTCATTCAGTTCTAGGTGGAGATCTCGCAAGGATTTACTACCAAACTGGTTTTTTCACGGAGTCAAATACTACAAAGACCATTTGTCGGTTCTGACCTATCCCACGCTGCTCACGTCGGTTCGTAACGCGAAGCTGTCGTGTACAAATAGGTCGAAAAAGGAACTTATCTCCGCTGTTGTCCATTGTCTTACAGATTTACGTCGTCGTATGATGTACATGAGTTCCGATCAGTTGCTTTCTGTTTTAAGTGGCGAATTCGATCGTGACTTCCTGCCGTCTTTGTTATCCTCTCATATGCGAACTGTACTTGGAACGGACGTCGCTACTGTGCTTCACATGCCTTCACAGTCGGTATATTCGCTTGGAACGTTTGAGAGTCCGCACCTTGAATGGACTTATCACAAAGTGAACTACTTTCACGCTTAAATGGTGTTCCTTTTCAACAAATCGTACAGTGTATCTCGCGACTACCTGAAATCGGGCGTCCTTCCGTTCATACTCGTTACCATCGTCGGACGCAAACAGGACTACTTGCACATCTTTTGCACCGCGAACGTTATCTTACGTCGATTCCAGCCTCCCTGTTGTGTGATATAATGGAATGTTGTATGTTCCAGGTATGTCAGTGGGAGTACTGGGATGTGTCTGAGTCAGAATGTATAGCTCGTATATTGCAGGTTGAGTATGGGTATGACATCATGCATGCTTTACAACGCCCAAAAGTCGCTGTTACCGACTCGGAGAGTCAAAAAATGCGATGGCGCAAGAACAATGCGCTCGCGGTTGCTGATAGAGAGCAAGAAATTAGTAATCTTTGTGAGCAATGGCCTCAGAACGTTCCCGAATCTACCATCCTCGAATGTCTCAATCGGTATCACGAGGCATCGCAATGGAAGACACCTCCACTGTGTGCGGTTTGCGGCCAATACAACATAAATTGTGAAACCCATCATGTTTCCGAATCTTTGATTTCAATGCTTCAGAAATTACGTCTGACAGATGAATTTACTATCAAAAAGTGTATTGTTCAAAATGTTTCATCTCGTTTTATTTTTCCCGATCGCAGACTTGATGGTTTAATGTTGGAAAAGAACGCCATTTCCGGTGATGGATCGACAATAAAGATGTGTCCGGAATGTTTGTCGTCTCTTTCCTCCCACAAAATGCCACGGTTCGCACTTGCAAATAACCTGTTTCGAGGCGATTTACCGCAACAATTTGACGATCTTACTTGGGTAGAAGAGAAAATATGCGCAATTTATAACTCAACTGCTCATGTTGTTCGCCTTTTTTCTTCTTCAGATCCTGCGCAACCCAGAGTTTTCCATGGTAACGCTTGTGCACATGATATGAATGTTATCTCGACTGCATCAGTTTTGCCCCGGACCCCTTCCGATATCAACGGTCTCATTAGCATTCTTTTTGTTGGTCCACGAAAGTTGGATCCCAGTAACCTTGGACCCATGTTTCGTGTAAGAAAGATGAAAATTTGGGCATTTCTGATCTGGTTAAAAAATCACAATCGATTGTATGCTGATATACAGATCGAATCTGTAATGGAATTGTATCCAGATGATGACACCTTGCCTGGTTTGGCATCCCGAGTGGTACATGATGAGGAAACTGATGTTTCTGCCGTTTTTGAGCAGGAAACTTCGGGTTTTGATACTCATCCTGCTTCTCTGTTGAGTGTCGCTTCTAATTTAATTTCCACAAGTTCTTCCGGCGAATGTGGTGACGATTGCGAAGTCACTCTTCTCGAGAAAATGGGGGTTTCCGATCCGGAAAGTGTCAGATTAAGTGGTCGTTCGTTTACTGCTGCAGCGTTACGCAACCTCACATCAACTGATTCTTCCACACCTGATATGATTGTTTACCGTGGATCAACGGCAGTTACTGAGTATCAAAACCTCGACCTTCTTCCAGGAACGTATCCGACACTTTTCCCGTATGGAATAGGCGGTTTTGAAAGTAAGGATCGTTTGGTCTCTTTGTCGTTTCAGAAACAGGCTAAATACTTTCTTAACATCCCGGATCGATCCTTTCGATATCATCATTCTTTTCTGTTTGTGGTCTGGAGCATTATTCAGAGAAGAACAGCACATCTACAGACATATTTTACTTGCAAACGATCATCCTTTCGTGAAATTGCGCAGCAACTGACATCTAGTATCTCTTCCGTCATCCTCCAAAAGCTTGCTGACAAATTGGAACATGAAAGTAGCCTGTCTGATCTATCCGTTGATGAAAAGAATGCTTTAAAGCTATTGAAGCATGTTAATACTATTTCCGCGAGGATTCCAGGTTCAGAATCTGCTAATATCTACATTCGGAACGGGATACGGAGCTATTACGGGCATTTAGGTCTCCCTCATCTCTTTTTTACGTTCAATCCTTCCGCAGCACACAGCCCGTTATTTCAAGTGATGTATGGCGATATGAGTGTAGACCTGTCACACCGTTTTCCTCGTGTGATTTCTGCTCGTGAACGTGCAATTCGTCTCGCTCACGATCCTGTAGCTGCAGCTGATTTTTTCGAATTCTGTGTCAACTGTTGCTTTGAACACCTTCTCGGTTGGGATTACGACAAACGAAAAAGTCAAGTAGGTGGAGGACTATTTGGAAATCTTCGCGCTTTCTATGGAACGACTGAGTATACTGAACGCGGTTCTTTGCATGCGCACTTCCTGCTTTGGCTCGTAGGTGGAATGAATCCATCGGAGTTGCATGCCAAAATGCACGACGAAGCGTATCCCTGTCTTTTCATTCTTTGATGAAATAATACATCATCATCTTCCGGACTTGGAGCTATCAATAGAACCTTCATTTGAACCTCGAACCGAACGTCCACCTAAGCCCCCTTCAGCCTGAGCTCACATGGTGGATACAGATGGTAACGGTACGTTCAACAGAGAACTTTTACAATGGAATTCAGTATTCACGACTGAACTTAAAAAGTGTGGAGAATGTCTTCAACGTCATCAATGTCGTGCGGTCTGTCATAAGTATGGACATGATGGTACCTGTCGTTTTTTGTTTCCGCACGAGGTTGTAGAGACGTCTTCTTTCGACAAGGATGAAAACTCTATTACTTTCATCTGTCGAGATGGTACTGTGAACTATTTCAATCCGTACATACTTGTCTTTTGTAGACATAACCACGATCTTAAGTGCATACTGTCTGGCAAAGCTGCAAAGGCTGCGATGTTTTACATTTCGGACTATATAACAAAGACCGGTTTGAAGACTTATCAAATGTTGACTTTATTGTCGAAAGCAGTGGCACGTATGCCAGTACAACCGTCGAAAGAAACTGGGTTGGTTCTTGATGACGCCAAAAATTTGCTGCATAAATGTGTTTCTCAGTTCGGGAGGCAGCAACAAATACACGCTCAACAGGCAGCTCGTTATGTGCAAGGCTTTGATGACGGAATAGCTTCGCATCCAACTGTACCTATGTTATCCTCGTTCCTCCTTTCATACGTGTCGGAAGCGCAAGGTCACGGAATTGATGACGACGTGGACGAAATCGAACAACCTCATTTCCGCATCTCGACTGACAAAAACGGTAATTTACGGGAAGCTAACCAGGTGCATGACTACGTTTATCGTGGTGACACGCTGTCCGACATGAATTTCTACGATTTCTGTCGTTGTGTCCGAATTCAGACCATTAATCGAAGCAAGAACGTTAAAAATACTCACGAAACACGGATGGGTGTACTGAAACGTCACAGATTAAAAAAAGGACATCCGCTTTCTACAACACACGAGTTAGTTCAGCATCGGGATGAACGACATGCATCCGATGAACACGAAATCATACCGAGAGTGATTGGAATGACTGTACCTCGTTCTTCTAATGTGCTTCTGTGGTCGACGTTTACTCTTTGTCACTTCAAACCGTTCGGCGTCGATCGATCCCTCCTCGAATGCGGAAGAACGTGGGAAGAGGAATATCAACTATATAGCTTTTCTATCCAAAGTAAGATCGTGATGAGAAACTGGGAAGCTATCCATGAATGTGAAGATGAGCGAGATCGTGAGCGATTGCGTAAACAAGCTCCGAGTCATAATGCCAACTCAAACACTTCGGGATCATTCAACACTCATACAATATGTTCTACTTCTCACGATGATGATGACTTCCTTGAATCGAACATGGGTTTATCACACCAAGCACACAATTCTTTGAAGATTCAACAAACTTTGTTGCTTTTAAAACAGTCAGGATGGCTTGCTCATCAACCTCACTATTCTTCCACTACACCTTCAACGGATCGATTTGGAGAAAGGGGGATGGATCATTTATTGTTGGATAAAGTACTCATTTCGGAGTCGAAACTTAAAATGTGGAAAACTGAGATCAATCGTCAGGAAATTCTCATAGCTGAAACCCGTAAAAACGCTCTCAATCCTGAGCAGCAAAATAATGTACTACCCACAACATCTGTTATTCCAACTCAAACATCCGACTTTCATAAATACGATACTACCGATTGTAAGGATACAGAAACGACAGAAAAAGTGTCCAATGCTATCCTTCATCCATATGACTTTACCCAACGGATAAAATGTGATTATCAGTTGAACGAAAAGCAAAGTGTCGCATACGACATTATTACTGACTTTTTCGTACGAAAATATGTGCACAAAGAATCAGACTTGCGTTCGCAGCATCTTTCGATGCTCATGACCGGACCTGGAGGTACCGGTAAAACCCATGTGGTAGCTGCGATTCAGACTTTGATGAAACACTATGGATGTGGCCATATGATACGTTTTCTTGCACCGACAGGATCCGCAGCTGCGCTCATCAATGGTACCACGATTCACAAAGGATTGGGAATCAGTATTATATCAAAGAACAAAGGCAAAGGAAATCGTGTCCCGGGTGAAAGCAAACAGGATTACAGAGTGTTGATATCCATACGGAATCGCACCAGACTCAGAGATGAGTGGAAAAATGTTGAATTCATCTTATTAGACGAAATTTCTCTGTTGTCATTACAACTGCTCGCAGAACTGGATCAGGCACTCCGATTCGCGAAAGAGGAACCTAATGAATGGTTTGGAGGTGTAACGATGATTTTCGCCGGTGATTTCTTTCAGTTCCCCCCAGCTGGAGGGTCTGCTCTGTATACCCCTATTCGAAAACGTGCGAAAGAAAGCAATGAAGAAACTCAGAAACGTCTCGCATGGAAAACCATTCATACAGTTGTAACACTTTCCGAACAACAACGCATGAAAAACGATGAAAATTATTCCGACGCCGTGTCGCGACTTCGAACAAGAGAATGTACATTGGAAGACGTTGATCTATTCAACACTCGTGTCATAAAATCTGGCATGCATCCTGATGGGATCGAGATGAGTGCCAAAACTGTATTCGATGCGACTGCGATTGTGCCCACTAATGACCTCAGAGAGGCAATTAACAACGAAAAAGCGCTCATTAATTGCCATAGTAGTGGTATAGAATTGGTCAATTGCGACGCGCACGATGTCTGCACAGACCACAATTTTTCACTACAAGACCGACTGAGATTGGTGCGAATAAATGTCTCTTCTGCTGGCACTTCTGAGGTTTTTCCTGGAAGCATTCCTTTGTATCTCAACATGCCTGTCATATTACGGTGCAGAAATATATCTACTGAACTCGGAATTACTAATGGATGTCAAGGCTTTGTACGAAATATTACCACAAAGACATGCCCACTCGGATTGACTTATGCGGTATGTGTCATTGTCGAATTTCCTGGCAGTAAAGTACATCTCACTAACTTGCCACCGTGTCATTATCCGATAACCCCTATCAACCATACATTCACAACTGTCCTCGAATTGGATGACGGGTCAACAGAAAAAAAAAAGGTGACTCGTCATCAACTTCCCATCCAACCTGCATTCGCTGTCACTGGTCATTCTGCACAAGGGAAAACTTTACCGAATGTACTAATCGACCTTGCCGATGGTGGATTTGCTGCCTATGTAGCTGCGTCACGTGCTCGCTCTCGAGATGGTCTGTGCATCACTCGCCCAGTTACTCTCAAAGACGTGAACAAGCCACTTTCTGCAGACTTACTGTTTGAAACACAACGTCTACATGCTCTCGAACATAACACATGGACTGCAAAAGGGAGAATTGATAGATGTTCCCGACGTCGAAGCTGAACAGACGAGTGAACGATCCGTTAAACCTGAATTTATCTTCCCATCTAATTGTGATCAACAACTCGCTCCTCAGTCACGTAAACGTAAAAAAGGATTGTCTAGTTCGAAATCACAAACACAGAGCATTGCGACTAACACCTTGTCTGAAGATCGTATGCCACAACATACTGGCAAAAGAATCAAACGTCGCAGAATGTGGTCCCCTTCAGATTCGCATGCAGAGATGTTTGACTCCTCCGTGTCGTATGCGTACTCTAATGTGACAGTGCCAACGCTGCAACCTATGAAGCAAACTAGTTTTCGTACCGCGACAAAAGTTAGCTCTGGATGCTCCTGGTCATCTCAAGATTGGGAGTCTTGTGCCTACGACAGTGTTTTTATGTCACTTCTTCACATCTATCGTAACGACATACAAGTTTGGTCCTCTGTCGATCACGGACCGGAACTTCAACAACTTATTAACGGATTCGATATCATTCTACATGACAATAGTAACATGTTCTCGCAACAACTATTCGATGGGTTACGTGACCAATTCCGAGACAAGTTGAGTTCGTTAAATCCGATTGTATTTCCTCGTCATGGTCACGAAGGAGCGTCCACTGGACAAATTCTAGATATCGTTCTTCCGCACCATATGCAAAGTCTATTAGCAGACTTTAAAATGTATTTGACCACTTGAATCATAATATTAAGTATACAGGCAGATATGGTGGAAATGAACAGAAAACAAATAAAAACTATTGCAAAATTTACTGAGCCCACTGTGGCCCACGCTATTCTGTACTAGCTACTTCTGTTCATTGTGTGTAAACCAAATCATCTGCTCTCACATCAAAACATACATTGACAAATCTGAGCACAGTAAGTTATCACAGCCTGAGAGGACTAAATGTCCTGGTCCTCCATGCGGCAAGCAAGGTTTTCGCCGGCGCCACCAGGCGCTTCCACAAGTACTAACTGCTTCATTTAAATCGGCTGCTTCTCAGGCCAGCAAGGTTACCAGTCGCCAAGGGCGACCCTAGTAAATAAAACTCTATCTCCTCGCCATCTGGTGTACTACGCGCTCCCCTCTATCCTCTCACACCCACATCGTGACGCCGATCCGTGGCAGACGATGTTTCTCACCCCCATCACGATATACTACGTCTCCATCCAGGCGTTGCAAGACACTATCGGCGGTGTAGACGGTAGGAACCTTGGTTCGCCCTCTTCCGCAACTTCGCCGCCGCGCTCGCGACCTAGATTATCTTGTCCGTACTTGGTTTGTCCGGAAGTGTATGGTGCGTTCTCAATACCCCCTCTGTTGCCGCTCTATGCATCCCTAATCGTTGCACGCTCACGTTCAGGGCAAACTGCGCGTGATGAGATCAATAGACGCGCTCGCAGCTTCTTCGTATAGCGTCGCCGTCTGGACGACGAGTTCGCCGGGCTTGTTCAGGGATGATACCTGGTGTACGCCCTCCCCTCTATCCTCTCACACCCACATCCTGACGCATCCGTGGCAGGCTGGCGTTCCTCATCCCCATCATGATATACTACGTCTCCATCCAAGCGTTGCAAGACACGGTTCGCCCGCTTTCGCAACTTCGCCGCCACGCTCGCGACCTGTGTTGTCTCCTGCGCACCTTGGTTTGTCCGGAAGTGCGCGGGGCGTTCTCAACACCCCCTCTCTGGTTTTTGATGCCGCTCGATGCATTCATCATCCTCCACGCTCACGTTCAGCAAAAGTGATGAGATCAATGGACGCGCTCGCGGCTCCTTCGTATAGCGTCGCCCGCATCTGCACGGCGAGTTCGCCATGCTTTTCAGGGATGATATTGGCTATCGACCATTTCTGGCGATGGATCAGTGTACGTGGCTCTTAACTTTAGGACCCAAGTTTTCATCCTTTCAAACAGACGTTTGCGGATCCAAACAGCTCGGTTCGTTTACCATCTACGTCAATCTAGTCAATCTTGCTCACTCATTGACGCCACCCGCAATAGCTCACACATACGCGACCTATATCGCGACAGCGGTCACATCTCATGAGCTATTCCGGTGCTCAGTACTCCATCTCTGGTACGGTGGCGACGTATCGTCTCTACCTAAAATACGTACATCGGTTCGTTTTCTCCCTGCGCAACATCATTCCGTTATACCCTAGCGGGGGCTTGCGAAAGGGAAGTCGACACTTCGCGAGGCAGTGTTGATGGTGAATCAGGACCTTGCTCATGTGACGCAGGTGGAGGCATACAAAAGCCACATCATCATTCCCAAACGACACGAAGAGGCTTACTTGAACATGATTGAACGTCACCTGCTCGAAGCGTATGTCGAATGACACGTGGAGGCATTGGATGCTGGCGTTTTCCGGAGCGACATCCCTATGTGCATTGAGGTCGTCTCCGAAGCTGTTCAACAGCTTCGTGGCATTTTTCGCATGGCGTTGTCCCAGTTTACCAGCAGCGTTTAGTCAACTGACATGATCCGGATGTTGTCCTGACGTTTCGCATCGTCGTGGAATTACACGCGTTTTTGGAGGGCATCACTAACTATGTTGAAGGACAAGCCGCTGATTTATCACCTTAACGTCATTGCCATGTACTCCAACATCATGTTGTCAAATCGAATGCAACCGGACTCTGGTCGACAGAGGAGTCGGTGTGTACGGTGTGTGACAGTCGTGAGCGGAGCCTGAATCAATGTATACATTGTAGCGACCTGTAAACTGAGCAGTACTACCAATATATTCCTTTCCTCCTTCCTCATTCCTCCCTCGTCTTCGTTGTGTTCGGTTGTGTTTTTCCTCTTCTTTCGTTTCTTGTTTTACCCAGGAAAATATTCTGTTGCCATAGTAGTAACGGTTAGATGGCTGCTGTTGAGGACACCTTCACGCGAACTTGTTTTTGTAACCGCATTTTCAGCGATGTGGGTGCGTTCACTCGCCACGAAAGAGGATGTCAGAAGGCCAAGCAACGACTCTCGGGTGCCCTTGCGAAGGCAAAGGATTTACATCGATCCAAAAGACGCAAAGTTGCTACCAATGCGGGCCTAGCGTTGAATAGCGAACCTGCGGGCACCTCTGGCAGACCATGCACGTCTGAGTCGCATCAGGTACGTGGATGTGTGTGCTTTTTTCGTTTTCTTTTCATTTAACACATACGGAAAGCTCGCCGTAAAGTCAATCATCTCTCCGCAACAGCAGCTAATAGACGATGTGCCCTCGTCACCGGATGTCGATCTATCTTTCGTTCAGCGAAGGTTCAGGTACTTCAATCGCAGATCACCGTCACGATTTCCAGATGTGCTTCCAGAACATCTATTACCGCTTCCCCCTCCTCAAGTTTTTTCTGGTCTGCCGACACCGGCCCCAGACGCAGCTGAGGATCCATGCTCGGCATCTCACACCAGTTCCCATCTCCCCGTCGATCGACCTCCTCAACCCACGGTCTCTTCGGTGAGCAAGGTATTCCGGACACAGTCGAACTCGTTTGGACTATCCCGCGTGTACAATGCCCGCACCCTTCCTTACCATGATCCAGAGGATCCGTATTCTGTAGAGAATCCGTGTTCTCCATGTGTTGACTCATCAAAGGCCTCGAGCCAGCACGGCAACCCTTACCACCCTTATCCTAACAAGAACTCGATGCACCTCGGAGAGTGGTATTGGAATCAGGGAATACAGAAATCCAAAGAATGCTTTAAACGACTACTTGAGATTGTTGGCGATCCGGATTTCTCGCCTTCTGCTGTATCACAAACTCCATGGGATTCTATTGACAAGCACCTTGGGGAGAATCAATTTGACGGTGATCTCCCTGAGTGGTTGGGCGAGGATGAAGGATGGAAGTGTTCGTCGCTCACGATATCTGTACCGTTTCATAGTCGGTCGACGAGTCCAGGGGCGAAGGATTACACTGTCCCCGGGTTTTACCATCGTTCCCTCGTCTCGATCATCAAAGAAAAGCTCTCAAATCCGACCCAGGCATCCTTCTTCCATTTCGAACCCTACGATCTGCGATGGTGTCCGCCTCACAGAGACCATGACATCAAGGTGCACGGGGAAATGTTCACTTCCACGGCGTTCCTGGATGCGCATCAGACTCTCCAAAACTCGCCGCCAGAGCCAGGATGCGACCTGCCTCGTGTTGTTGTCGCTCTTATGTTCTGGTCTGATGCAACCCAGCTAACAACTTTTGGCGACGCGAAGCTATGGCCCCTCTACCTTTTCTTTGGCAACGAGTCAAAATACCGAAGATCTCAGCCGGCGAACAACCTGTGTTCCCATGTCGCGTATTTCCAGGGGGTAGGCATGCAATTTTTTTCCCTGCAAAAGCTTTGATTTAGTATTCTTCTAGCTGCCGGACAATTTCAAGGATTTTCTGGCAGAATATCTGGGTAATAATTCCCCGAGCGAGACGATCTGCACGCATTGTCAGCGGGAGCTCTTCCATGCCCAATGGGAGATATTGCTTGACGAGGAGTTCCTGACGGCGTATCAACATGGGATTGTTTTATTGTGTTGCGATGGCGTCAAGCGCCGCTTTTACCCTCGCATTTTCACATACTCCGCTGACTACCCTGAGAAGTACGAACTGCTTTCATTCTCTGTCGTTCTTCCACTGACACTTTGTTCGTCCGAAAAGGGTTCTTATAGCATCAATACGCAACCTGGGAACGTGTCCGTGTCCACGGTGTACACTCCCGATGAAACACGTACGCGACATGGGTACGGCACAAGATATGATTCAGCGGAAACTATTGGTTCGCGTTGACAATATTGAACGACGGGATAAAATCCGAAAAGCACGAACACTTATCTACGAGGGAAACTACGCCGTGAACTCGACTCGAATCGAAGCATTGCTGAAGGACGAGTCTCTTATCCCCATTGCGGTATGTTTAGACTAAATTGGGGTTGGATGCATTCCCTCTGACTGATGCATTCTGCAGAATGCCTTTTCCGAGCGACTACATGGTTTCAATTTCAATTTATTTCTCATGCTCGTGGTTGATTTAATGCACGAGTTTGAGCTTGGGGTTTGGAAGTCCATATTTACTCACTTACTACGTATATTGGACAGCTTGAAAGGCAACGTGCTGCGCGAGCTCGATCAAAGGCAAGCAATTGAAACTATTATACTTGATCTAGCCGTGCAACTTACATCTACAATTGGAAGATACCGTCAGGTTCCTTCGTTTGGAAAAGATATAATTCGACGATTTTCGAAGAATGTATCAGAGATGAGACGGATGACAGCCCATGACTTCGAAGATCTTCTTCAGGTGCGTAGTAATCTGGTGCTTCACCACCTTGACTGATCCGAGCTCCTTAGTGCGCCCTTCCTGTCTTCGAAGGACTGCTACCAGACCCTCATGATGGAGCTGTTTCGAGACTCCTTCATCGCCTTTGCTACTGGCACGGGCTTGCGAAGCTACGGATGCATACTGACGAAACATTGCAAGTTATGGACGACGCCACAAAATCTCTAGGAAATACTATTCGTAGTTTTGAAGCTGACACCTGTCCAGCATTTCGTACCAAAGAACTCAAGCGCGAGGTTGACCAGCGTCAACGGAGAGGAGCTCGCACTTCGCAGCACAAGCCTACCAATTCCAATTCCATGACGTTGCCCAGATCAAAACCTTTCAATCTTCGTACCTATAAATTTCATGCTCTTGGTGACTACACGGCTTCCATTCGGATGTATGGAACAACTGATTCGTATTCCACACAGCCGGTGAGTATTTGTTCTCTATTTGTGCATGGCGATTGGATTATGACCTTACCGTCAGGGAGAACGAGAACACCGAGTCGCGAAAGGGCGATACAAGCGCACTAGTCGAAAAGATTTTGTTCGTCAGTTAACTCGAATTGAGCGACGGCAAGCAAGAATTCGTCGAGTTTGCGGGACTAAAATGGTCGGCATGCAGATGGAATCTGTCCCGAGTCTTCCCGACGAACGGTACAACATCGGAAAGTCTCAGCACAGACCGATTGATCTCAGCAACTTCATACGCGGGAACCCGGATGATCCAGCATTAAAGGTATGTACAAATTTGTTTGCTATCGTATTCACAATTGAACGAGGGGAGAAGGACTTTATTCCGAAGATGAAACGCCACCTGCTTCCACGCATCAGGGCGGCCCATATGCACGCTTCCGAATCGACCGCCGATCATGTGCAAACGGGCCTCGACAACAGTTACAACGAAACAGAGGCCACCGTTGATCAAGTACTATTGAAAGGTGGTCGAATCTACCAGCACAATATACTTCGTGTCAACTACACTACTTATGACGTTCGCCGCAGTCAGGATACTCTCAACCCCAACAGCGACCACCGCGATATTATGATGCTACAGACAGGAGAAACGGTGCAGCATCGCTTCTGCTATGCTCGCATCATTGGTATTTATCACGCGAACGTGCAATACATCGGCCCGGGCCTGAAGGACTATAACCCTCGTCGGTTAGACTTCTTACATGTAAGGTGGTTCGAATGGAATCCACCGAACGGGATCGGACTTGACATGCTGAAGTTCATTCCGATGGACGATGATGAAGCATTCGATTTTGTTGACCCCGCCGTGGCAATCAGGGGATGTCATCTGATCCCTGCCTTCGCGGAAGGAAGGACCTGCGCCGGTGTATCCTCAATAGCAAAAGATTCTGGCGACTGGAGGTATTACTATGTTAATAGGTGCCGTATATTTTTCTTCTTGTGACTAGTACTGATCGGCTACTCCTTGAAAAGATATGTGGATCGCGACATGTTACTCAGATACCACTGGGGTCTTGGAGTTGGCCATGTTTATTCTCATGTTCGGGACAATCAGCCACACGAAGCGCGGTCAATACTTAGCACTTTGCACACCCCTACAGATGTCCTTGACGGTCTCGATTACGTCACTTCTGAACCCGATACATTCCTGGACAATACTCCTCCTCTCGATGGTTTTGATGACCTCGAGAATGACATTTCTCTCGACACACTTGAATGGCAATTACCTGATATCGGCGAAGTAGAGAGTCGACTCAGCTACAAGCAAAGTGATGACAATGTCCCTGATCCTGCTTTTGGCAACACCAGTATTTCTGGATCCCTTTCTTGCGGGTTCCATGATCTCGACGTTGATTTTCCACTTAGCGACCTTGATTGGGAGGTACCGGAGGTTGCAGACGATGTTGGGGATGTTGGGGAGCATGTTGAATCAGATGATTCGGAGGGTGATTCGGAAGATGATTCGGACGATTCTGAAATGTACGAAATGTATGGTACCGATTGGGCTTACAGTGACGAGGATTAGAACTATATTATTTCCTACATTGTGGCCCATGGACTCGGATTGGTTGGCTGTTATGGCTGACTTATCGCGGCAAAACCTGCTACAACTCTTGCACGTTCTACTTAGTACAGTCGCACCGTCTTCGCGGGCTCAATATGATTCTGTAGCACGAAATTCTTCTCGTCAACATTGGCCCAGGTAATGCTCTCATGGTATATCATTCCCGTAACAAACATTGTCGAATGATTCCAAGGGCGTGGTGCTGCAAGATCGTGGTTGTTTGACCCTGGGTATATACGTGAATATCTCAACACAATCTTACTACGTTTCGATGCAGTGACCAGTCCAAGTTACTACTTAAAACTTTGCGTGTGTATGTGTTGATGTGACGGGTTGTTTGTCACGTGAGATGGTTTTTTCAAGTGTCTTGACTCTTGAACACAACATTTTGTCAAGAACGGCGCCGTCGCCGGATCGTCGTCTTCGATACCAGACTGGCTCACGAAAACAAGGACAACGAAGAGCAAGGGAAAACGAGCTCTCCGAGAGCACGTCGAGGGTCAGATAGAACTCATCCAGGGGTTCGAGTTTCCAGAGGTGACCACGCGCGACGGACACCATACGATCGCCACAGGACGTACAAACCACAGATGAGGGCGTGGGACTTAGATCAGTTTACCCTCAAGTTCGAGAGGCATGGCGACGCTGAGAACGTCGACTTCGTCGTGAGTAATCCTTTTTTCGCTCTATTCCTCGTTGCAGAACGCGTGACCAAGACTCGGATGCTCAATAGGTAGTGACAGATACTGGCTGACGACTGGACCAAGACAATACACCTCCAAGACGACCGTACGATCGAGCTGCACACGCAGAGCGGCTTCCACTACCGGACTCGCATCCCGCGTTTCGGTTGTTCGATCGCGTAACACTACCCGTCCTGCGATGCCCTCGTATCGGGCCTCTGGAAATGAGGTATACCCTCTCAATCTCGAACAAGGCCGGTTCATAAACCCCGCTTGTGCTCGGCGTCCAAGATCAGCCGATACTTCAACTGCATAGACGTTAACTCGGCGCATCAGCTGTTTGCGTTTGGGATCGATGGGTGGCCGTCGGCGTTCTTGATCTGACGTGCATCCCTCGTTTCGGTCGTTCGATCGCGTAACACTACCCGTCCTGCGATGCCCTCGTATCGGGCCTCTGGATATGCGGTATACCGTCTCAATTTCGAACAGGGCCGGTTCATAAACCCCGCTTGTGCTCGGCGTCCAAGATCAGCCGATATTTCAACTGCATAGACGTTAACCCGGCGCGTCAGCTGTTGGCTTTTGGGATCGATGGGTGGCCGTCGGCGTTCTTGATCTGCCCAAGGTCGCTCGCAGGACCGGACGAACCAGGGCAACGCTTCCGGGCGTCGATGACGAAGCATGTCAATGCTGTGTTCAGTCGCTACCCGTTCGTATCATTTCTCCCTTTGGCACTTCGAATTCACTCACGTCAACTCTTATAGCACTCTTGATCGCAGTCGATGCTTTGCCTCTGTCCCGGCTCTTACCCCTGATGAAGAATCGAGGTTCAATGGTGATTAAATATGTCGATGGATTTGTGTTAAGCGTTATTGACCTTTCTTATAACTATATTCCAGTTTAACGTTAATGCTCCCGCGTGTAGCGGAGGTTTTCGCTGACGAACTTTGCCAAGCCAATTACAAGAACATCAGTGATGAAAACTTCAGAAGGTCGAAGGAAAAGATATCTCTCGTCCTCTATCTATCCCACACTCTCGTCACCGCAACTGAGGCTCTGTTAACTGCGGTCATTCGCTCAGTTCTCGTGGACACCAAGAAGACGCTGCAGTCTACCTTGGCCTCTACTCTCCACGCAATTGCTACGCCGACCGAAGGATTCGCTAGGCCGACGCAAGCTGAGGTAGCAAGAGCCGACAAGATGCTCAAGGAGGGTGGTCAGAATGAACCGTCTCTTGTCAGCGATGCAGATTTCGTAGCAGATCTTGAAGGTCCCTCGCTCAATATGCCTTTGCTACAAGAAGCGGCCAAGACGGCGAAGGACCTGGCCCAGAAATACCTCAAGGGCGTCGTGGATAGACTCTGCCGGACTCTTCTCGCGAGGTGGGGCGTTCCCTAGTCCAGAAGGTGAATTCGTTGTCGGGGTCCGAGTCGTGTGATTCTTTGTAAGGGTCTTCGAAATTACCCAGAGAAACCTCTAATTGATCAACACTCGCCAAGGTACACTCTACGGCTTAGGTCCGTTATAAAATGCAGGAGCCCCATTCACCGCCGTGATAACCGTACGTTCGAACTTTGTGGACCAGCCTTGTTGGGCTAACAAATGGCTGTAGAGCCGCAGAACTATGAGGTCAGCGGCTTGAGAGAGACATTGTAAGAAGCTTCGCTCTTGTTCACCATTCATCTCATGCATTTGACGACGCAAGATCAGCATGAAATTCAACTCAATCCAACCAAGGTTCCGAGTCCACGTTTCAATGACTCGTACTCCTTTCAGGTACCGATGGGATTTTCTGTCTCGTGAGCTTGACTTTTTTTCACCACCCCTTCATCTAATCTTCAATGAATCTCCAGTTACGCGCAGCTCCTTGAAGGCGATAAATTGCTTCTGGTATTGGTTGACCGCAATGCCAACCTCCATCTTCACTTGGACCACCTTAACAGCATTGAAGCCTCTGTCGGACGCGACCGTGGCAAGATGCTCCACCGTGATAAGATCGGCGACGAGTTCTTGTGGGCGTTCGACAAATCCCAGGCTATGCTTGCTCTCATTTCCGCTGAGAAGGTATGCAAACTAGGAGTTTGATACCTTAGATTCAAATTGAAGATCCTTCAGTTGCAGTTACACGTTTACGTTCATGATGAAAGTCGAGGATTTACTGCGTCCGGCAGCTGCATTAGCTTGAGTCCATGGTACAGTGAGGGGACGATAATCAAGAAAGCATGTTTCACATCGGGAAGCGAGGAACTTTTGCTGGTCGACTCTCAAGCCATTGCTCGTGTTTTTTCTCTCACTACTATGCAATTCCGGTGTGTACCACGGGTTAATTGAAACCTTGGACGTGATGTTGACACATTTCCAGGCCAGCCTCTTTGGATCTCCAGCACGTGCCAATTGATGTTCTGTCTTCTCCAGATGGCTCGTGCTTCTTGGTTGTTAATTCGGATGGCACTTCTACCAGTATAGTTGCCTATCATTGGAACACTTTCGGATCTACGGGCGGCATTCCACTCCCTATTTCAGATTGGGCATGCGACACTAAACTGGTCATCAGCTCATTCGTCCGCAGGAGTATTGTCTATCTCTTGAAGCTGGACTTAGAAAATCATACTTGCAGCTCCGTTGCGCTTGACATCACCCGAAAGATCACCGAGTTCATGTTCAGGGAGAAGGGACACCGAGGCACTTTGTCTGGAGATGCTCACCTGACGGCACACAACTGTCTCGTTGACTGTTACGCCGATGTATGGACACGCTTCCCGGTACTTCCAGCGGTACAGCGGGCCACCATTTCCACGAGCGATCGTTGCAGTCGCTCAGTTCTCTTTGTAACCAATCAGGATCATCATCGTTATCAGCCTCGCTTTGCTGAAATGATCGAGACGTTCGAACGAGCGTCGAAGAAGCCGACCGGAGACAAGCTCAGCACGCTGAAGATCTCTGCGACGACGTTCGACAGTCTCGTGGCCGAATTTTCCCCCGATGCAGAGTGGGATAATACATCGCTCTTTAGGGTTGGAGAATGGGTCGTCGAGATTCTTTGTCTCATCCCTATTCATTTGGCCCTTGCCAGAGATAATCGATTCGTTCCGTTGAAAGATGGCGTATACTCCGCTGAAGTCGAAAAGTCGTTGCTTGGTGCCGAGATCAATCGCATCGTGGATACAATTTCGTTTGGGTGGTATGAATCCATTTTCCAGTCCTACATGGCAGACAAGGTACGAGCCCTAGACTGCGCATGACTTATTACGATGTTGATGCTGGTATTTTTACAGCCTGTTCGGGTCGTGTCTTCAATGGGGGAGCAATCCGTCGGAAAGAGTTTCACTCTCAATCACCTTGTCGATACGTCTTTCGCTGGATCAGCGATGCGCACTACCGAAGGTGTTTGGATGTCCGTGACTCCTACAAAGGAAGTTTTGATTGTCGCGCTCGACTTCGAAGGTACACCGGTTACCTGGTTCGTTATCGGCTTATCCATACTCACAACGTATCTGCAGGTGTCCACAGCATAGAGCGCTCGGCGCAGGAAGACACTCTTCTTGTTCTCTTCAACACCGCAATCTCGAATATGGTATGTCTTCATCGTCGAGACCGGAGACAACATATTGACTCTGATTTCCTCAGGTCCTTTTCCGCAATAATTTTGCACTCAGCCGTGATATTACTGGGCTGTTCCAGTCTTTCCAGTCCAGCTCGATGGTTCTGGACCAGGTCGCCAACCCGGCGCTTTTCCAGTCCACCTTGGTGATCATCATCAAGGATGTCGTCGACTCGGACGCCTCGGAGGTCGCACGAGAGTGAGTGATTTGAGATACGCTCCCCTCCGTGTTTTGATGAACGATTGCCTCAGGTTCTCGCTCAAGTTCCAGCAAATTGTACAAGACGAGCAAGACTCCAACTTCATATCGCGACTCCATGGTGGAAAGCTGAACATCATCCCCTGGTAAAATTTGGATGTGCTTATCAGAGTACAGACTGAATGACAACTCTACAACAGGCCAGTCATCGAGTCGAGAGAATTCTACAAATTGTTCCCAACTCTTAAGCGTTGTCTTGATCAACAGGACGTGACACACAAGGCTGCGGGAGAGTTCTTGCACCTGATGAAAACGTTGATGGCAAAGCTCAAGGTTAGATTTGTTGCCGCTGCTAGGCCAGTGTACATTTAATACTAATACTTTCTAGGCGAACGACTGGGGAGCCCTTTCTCGTACGTACCAATTTTCATCCGAGCTTAGTTGCTCATTCTCTCCTAGAAACTATGGCTTCGCATCGTGCACAGTTGTTATTAACCCTCTTGCCTACCGCCTTGGCATTCGGCATGCAAGAGGTGGAACCGGAAGTGGAGCTGCTAAAGGTATAGTTCACCCTCTACTATGACATCTCAGGAAGTAATGGGATATCTTGTTTCAGAATCTAGATGCGGACTTGCCCATAGAGTGCATCGATA
>JBBPPS010000067.1:0-20141 GCA_038092175.1 Boletus coffeatus
CGCGGTGTACGCGCGATGTGCACAGCGCGATGCGCGGTGAGCGCAGCGCGGAACGCGGTGGGAATAATTGTGCACTTCTAACGCCATATGTTTCACATTCTCGCCGCCGTTGTCACGGTGTTTGTATTACTTCCTCGCTTCCAATTCTAACAACCGAGCTTCTCACGTTTCGCCAACACTGGCACGCCGGGAAGCTGATTCTCTTGCCCGGCGTTGAGGAAAATTAGAACATTATGTTATATGATCATGATGTTATGTAAGTGTAAAGTGGAGTTAGTCGAACTCGGGGAAAAAAAGGAGTCAAAATTCCAAGTCGGTAAATGTATTGTCGTACAAGATCGATCGATGAAGTCAGTGGGTAAACAACTTGAGGATAACGAACCGTTCAATAGGTTCTGAGTTTGATGTCATGCAGCTCATCGATCCAAGGAACAATTCCTTACCTTCCCGATGTGATGTTCTATCGTTCCCCGAAGGCGGACTTCTCGTCTATGTCTAGTATGTAATAACACTGCCAGACTTCCAAATGTGATGTTCTGTCGTTCCCCGAAGGCGGACTTCTCGTCTCTGTCTATGTAATAACACTGGTCAGATCACCGCAAATATACTCTTTTCCGGGTACATAGTAGTTCTGACTCTCGTGTTATTCTATTAGGTTGAATGGGGTTCTGATTTCGATATCGATCGAGTGATGCGACTCGTCGACCCAGGGCCAAGGAACAATTCCTTACCTTCCCAATGTGATGTTCTATCGTTCCCCGAAGGCGGACTTCTCGTCTATGTCTATGTAATAACACTGCCAGACTTCCAAATGTGATGTTCTATCGTTCCACGAAGGCGGACTTCTCGTCTATGTCTATGTAATAACACTGGTCAGATTACCGCAAATATACTCTTATCCGGGTACATAGTTCTGACTCTCGTGCTATTCTATTAGGTTGAATGGGGTTCTGATTTCGATATCGATCGAGTGATGTGACTCGTCGACCCCGGGCCAAGGAGCGATTCCTTTCCTTCCAAATGTGATGTTCTATCGTTCCCCGAAGGCGGACTTCTCGTATATGTCTATGTAATAACACTGCCAGACTTCCAAATGTGATGTTCTATCGTTCCCCGAAGGCGGACTTCTCGTCTCTGTCTATGTAATAACACTGGTCAGATCACCGCAAATATACTCTTTTCCGGGTACATATGACTCTCGTGCTATTCTATTAGGTTGAATGGGGTTCTGATTTCGATATCGATCGAGTGATGTGACTCGTCGACCCCGGGCCCAGGAGCGATTCCTTTCCTTCCAAATGTGATGTTCTATGATTCCTTGGGTCGATGAACCCCATGATTTGATCCGAGTCGTATCAAACTCAAAATTCATCAAACCTAGTGGAATAGTACCGCGTGACGAGGGTCAGAACTATATGCTCGGATAGGAGCGGATAACTTGCAGCGATATAACCAGTATTACATAGACACAGACAAGAGTCCGCCTTCGGGGAACGATTCTTTACCTTCCTGATCGGCGACACTCTATTGTTCCCCGAAGGAGGAGCTCGTCTGTGTCTCTGTAATACTGGTCAGTGGTCAGATCGCCGCAAATGATCCACTCTTATCCGATTACATTATTCGGACCCTTGTAACACGACTCTACTAGGTTCAATGTAATTGAGTTTGATACCGACTCAGATCAAGCCATGCGGCTCATTTACCCCAGGAACGAATATTTACCTTCCTAATGAGACGTTCCATCGTCCCACGAAGGGGGACTCTATTGTATGGTCCCGTAAGTCTGCTCTTATCGACTATATATTTCTGACTGCCATCAGGCTCATCCCATTCCACGTTCAATGGATTCGGACTTTAATACCACTGGCACGTCGTCCCTCGCGCCGTCGGGTCATTCTGGCACAGGCTCGGACATCGTGTCTAACAACTCGAACCCCGGGCCAGAGACCTCTCCGATTCACACCAGCGGCACAGCGATTCCTGAATCAATCCTGCCAGTGGGCAACCTAGTCATCCACCCGAACTTGAACGTCGTGGCGCCTCCAACGCTAGAACAGTCGCGTGAGTCCTTTCTATGATATCGTTTCGTCGCATGCGATTGATGTCGCATACAAGAATCCTTCTGTGACGCCCTTGCAAATACAGCATTCGACTGGTTCCTCATCCGAGTCGACGCTATTTCTATTTTTACCCATTTCCTGTGTACCATCAACTGTTCGCCTGGAACCGCGACCATAACTCATGTGTTGCGCTGCATCAATGCAGCCATCGGGCTGATGCGCCGAGTCCAACCCAACCCAGGAATGTGGACACCCCAGAACGGTATGTTACTTGTTCGACCGAACAGAACAAGGCTAACCAGATGTTAGTGCCCATCATGATTGAGAACACCGTTTGCCACACCAACATGTCGAATCGTCAATTTCGCGAAACTTTCAGAGCTGAGGTATCATTATTTTGCCTTACCCCTTTCGTTTACCTGAGTGCTCGATCAGATCATTATGGCGAAGCACGCGTTTTTTAAAACGGCGTATAACTCGACGCAAAGGCTATTGGTGCCTTCCAATCTGCAATTCGATCAATTCGTGTACCCGAGGATTGTACTCCTCAGGAGTCTCGATGACGATATAACGGCGGTGAACTGGTGCGATGCGAACAGGAAACTGTTGTGGAACGATCGGCATGCTTTCGATTTTTTTCATACTGAGATCCCCGGAAATGACGGATCCCCGGCGCTGGTAAACAGTATTCTTATTCATTCAAAGTCGTGTCTGACCCAGTAGCTACAGTTTGTTTGGTTCGGACGACAAGAGATCCGAGAGTTTCTTTATCACTTTTTCCGCCAATCGCGCTCGATTGGTTTCATCGAGGTATATCAGCGCACACAGAACTTGGACTACCCCGGGTTCGATGAATGGGTCGAATTTACGCACGCGACAGACCCTATGCTCGCATTCGGTCTAGCATGGGTACGTTTTTTCTTTTATTAAATTTAACACTGGCATAGCCCGTTTCATTACAATTTTCTAATACTTTTCCAACTGCATATTAGATTGTCGCAGTGGTAGATGCGGACGTTTTACGTAACCACAGCTTCAGGGACCACGTATCAGTCACCAAACGCCGTCGTCAACATTTCGTAAAGATCTACGGAAAGATCCTTGGTTGGTTCAGGGCTCTGAGGAATGGAGTTCCCATTCCGGGTCTCAGTCCAGAGTCCCGAGGGCAGGCACTCCAGGCTATTGGAAGCCTTAGTGAATTGTCTCCTCCTAACCTCGACCATCATCTCAATTAGCACCACTGGCAAGTTTCTGATGCGGCAAATACTACAATTGTAAATAGCTGGCCTCGAATCCTCGACGTGTACAGTATGCGTGTATGATACTTATGAATCGCCTCGTGGCAATGGTAGATTTAGACTGAAATATCACTTGTTTTTCCCGCATCTTTCATTTGCATGGCACCACCGTCACGACGAACATTAGTGACGACGACGACGATCATAATACACCCACCGACGTAATGCACACAACCACAATGCCACGACGCAATGCCACGACGCAATATCAACTCCACCGTGACGTCGCCATCTCCATCACCGCGTCCAGAATGGAGTCCCCGCTCTGCACTTTCGTTCTTCCCACATCGCACGACGGTTGTTGCGCGTCGTGGTCTCTCCGTCCCCGTGCTTGCCGTCTCCATAACCACGTCTGTCGATGTGTATTATAATATAGAAGCCGACCGTAAGGACCCGATCGCACGCGCGTGCATGGACGAGTAGCGCACGACGTTGAGCTCGAGGCTATAAGCAAGGCGACGATCGAATCGGCACGCGCGGCGTTGGGGCGCAAGGCCAGGGTATACGAAAAGCAGATGAAGGGCAAGTCTGGAGGATTGAACGACAAGCAATGCGACGAGCTCTTGGTAAACGTGCGCATTTCCTTTTTTTCGGTTTTCTTTTTCTAAAATAGATGTGTAGTTTGATTCAAAAGCTGTCGAAAACTAGGAGTCGGACAGCAGCGACGTGGACACTCGGAGCCTTTGACCATTCCCGCCAAACCGAGTGAGGAGGAGGTATGGTTATCCTTTTTCGTTCTTCTTGGTTCGTGGCGTTCATCCACGATGAAGGGCGACCTATAATCGAAGACGAAGACGAGTTTGGGCGACTACGAACCAGCAAGCGGTCCCAGGTACCACGCCACCTCCTCCCAAGGTCACAAGACGAGGAAGAGAATGCGTAAGTCAACCCGTTTTCTTTTTTGGATTGAATCTCACGTCCTGTATGTGTAACAGGGATGTCATTCGTGAGTGTATTAGAAGCTGACGTTCACGTCACCAACTCCTTTTCATAGATAATCCCACAAACCTCTTCCCGGTATACGAACCTTCGGCTGAACGCATCAAGGCCGTGCAAGAAGAGTTCTCGGAGGAAAACAATCCTCTCTCCTTGCACTACGACACTTCAAAGGAAGTTCGCGCAAAGGGAGCTGGTTCTACCAGTTCTCCGGGGACGACGAAGCGAGAGATCGAGGAAAGGCGAGCGGTTTTGGTGGCAAAGCGTAGGAAGACAAGGGGCGGAGTCAGGGCGACTGGACCATCTTCGATCTCGGCGACACCCCCGGCGACGTTTGTGACCAGCAATCCGTTTGCCGCGCTGGAGAAGAAGTCTACTGCCTCTTCGTTGGGTACGCCTGAGTTACAGAGACACACATTACGGAAATCGGATACTCGGACGCTGATGTGTTTTTGGCGCAACTCGAGCAAGGTATTTTCAAAGATCGATGAATGAGTTTGTCATTTATGTAGAGTATATGGTCTACGTTGATCTGTGCATGTGATCTCTGGCCTCCAGAAGCAGCCTCTCCGGACATTCCAAGGAAAATCGACCACTCGCTTGCTTATACTCGACCATCCAAGTTCCCTCTCTTTGGTCTTCCCCCCCCTCAACGGCTCTTTGCCGGAAACCACGTCATTCATGAACCTCTTTGTCGTCTCGAGGACGTCGATGGCCGGCTTCATTGCCATGGCATGCCCACAATTGATCTTTACCTGGCTTGCGTGCGTTGGCTGCGAACAAAGGACAAGAATTGATCAATGGTCGAAAACCATGTTGGGAGCGAGCCGGCTTCGGGGAATATGGTGTGATCGTCCTCGTATAGGGTGTCTCCGATGTACAGCCTCAGGCTGAGCTTGCGTTCCACAGTGCCAGTTCGTCTGGCGTGTGTCTGGGGGTGTGCAAGACCGTGAGGCCTGTGATTGGGAAGGTTTTCGGCGGGCGAAACAAAGGTAGGATCGTGGCTCGATTCGAGGATGGGACTATCGACCGCGAACGCCTCGGCGCCGACTAAGTATATCCAACCAATCCCGTCGCATCGTCAGCGTCTGTGGTAGGATTTCAACCGCAATCACTCCACGTCCCATTACCCCATCGAGGACGGTGTGGCAACTGCCGTGTACTTTCGATTCGCCGTCCGAGCAAGGCAGGAGAAGAAAAAAGACATGCGTTAGAACTGCAGCAGCTCGCAAGTGAGCCTGGCACAAGAGTCGAGGTCATTGGCTCGTGGGGGGGTGCACCTCAGGCCTCAGTCTCCGCACTCTTGAAGACTCAGGGATAGACCAGCCCCCATACCGGCCCCCACCTGCAGATTGTCCGATTCCTCAGTTATCTGATGTAGCTTGTCTTCTTGTCCTGAGCACGTCTGGATTCCGGAGGATTTAAGCCCCACCTGACCGCTAGCTTCGCATTCATGAGATAAAAATATCGTAACGGCACAAGCGCCAGTCCTCGACTTCTCACTGGCAGGTGTATGAACTCTGTAAACGATTGATATAAGTTACGTTCTCCAACAGCCTGAGAGGTCTATAGACCGGTTTCTAAACTACTCCTACTACATAATGTTACACTCAAATGCCTCATTGTTCGCCGACTACACTCGGACTCGGAACACGCACATTCAAGTTTGTCACACCTGTGACGAGGTGGAGATGTGTGACAGTGACGGAGTCACTTAGTAGTACTACGCTTACACGTAACACAAAACAAAACCACACTTCTGGCAGGATCCAGCATGTCCATCCAGTGATAAAGATTGTGAGTGTCACATCAATGTGACTCCCCGTCTGTGAGCATACTTACAAGTCTTCGTTCTATCAGGCAGTTTGGTGTCGATTCGAACAGATGACAGGAGGGTAACCGGTGTTTACCCGGTTTGTCTTCATTTCTAACCAGTATGGATCAAATGGTGTGACTGACATATCCATTGCGACTCCGTGTGGTCATAACCAAGATTCAAGTTCGTCACATGCTTCATCGGACTGCTGCCAAAGACTTCTAGGCGGGCGAACTTTGACTCCACACACGGACCTTGCACGGACCAGACGGGTTCGTCACGCTCAAGTTCAACCACACAGTCGCGCATTCCTTCCTTCGCGAGGCACGTACCGTCAGGCAGCTCTGTTTCGAGAGGGTCCCGCGGAGGTCAGGGGCGCAAGGCATCCAAGTTTGTCCTCCAAAAAGAGGTAGGTGATGCGACGACGACGCCTTTTGCATGCGCTGACCCATCTCCAGGCTTCCCGGGAAACCTCCAGTCGAGGATCTCTTAACGAATTCGGACGACCCGTCGTTCATTGCAATCAAGATCATGAACATCATCCCCTGGTAAGATTTGGATGTGCTTATCAGAGTACAGACTGAATGCCAACTCTACGACGGGCCAGTCATCGAGTCGAGAGAATTCTACAAAAAAAAACTCTTAAGCGTTGTCTTGATCAACAAAACGTGACACACAAGGCTGCGGGAGAGTTCTGATGAAGACGTTGATGGCAAAGCTCAAGGTTAGATTTGTTGCCGCTGCTAGGCCAGTGTACATGTAATACTAATACTTTCTAGGCGAACGACTGGGGAGCCCTTTCTCGTACGTACCAATTTTCATCCGAGCATAGTTGCTCATTCTCTCCTAGAAACTATTATGGCTTCGCATCGTACACAGTTGTTGTTAATCCTCTTGCCTACCGCCTTGGCATTCGGCATGCAAGAGGTGGAACCGGAAGTGGAACTGCTAAAGGTATAGTTCACCCTCTACTATGACATCTCAGGATATCTTGTTTCAGAATCTAGATGCGGACGTGCCCATAGAGTGCATCGATACCGACGCTCGCTTCTCCGTTGCCGACGTCGAACATTCTCAGACCATCAATCACGAAGAGGCACTGGGCAATATGATCAAAGAATGGGACGCGGTCGATTCCCGCCAGCTTGTTCCCGATACTGGTGGACGAGCTCGCTCAGTACCTGGAAGACCTGGCGGAAATGCGCGTCAACCACGTACGATTGTACTGGGTCACGTGCCAAGTGACATTGAGCACGAAAGTCACCAATGCGACGCACAGGACTATCCCATACCCTGCCAGCTCTGTAAACGAGTCTGCTCAAGTTCTGACCATTTACACGCGTTGGATGAGGGTGCTGTTCATCTCTGCGGGTACGTGGTTCGGTGTGGTTACAGAGGCTGTAAAGTGAAATGCTTTTTGTAGGGAACAGCACACTTGTGCTCAGCGATGCGATGTCGACGGTGTATGCCAGATCGACACGGCTCCGGAATCGATCGAGGCAACGTTTAAAGGAATGCATGAATGCTTCCAGTACACAAAGGTATGACTTCATGTCCCTCGATGCAGGTACAAAAGCTGAACACATCCGGTGCATGGGTATAGTATACTCAAGGTGGGTATTTGGGTATGTATCGACTGCCTCGCTGACAGTGCGCACAGTTGCGAAGCGACTCAAATGTGTCAAAGTCATCCCCCCAGGCCAGGTACAACATGAAGGTCGGCATGCCCATAGTTTGGACTCAAACGCCATCCATTATTGTCGAGAAAGGTTAGTCTATTGCACAGCTTGTGTACCTCCGAGTCACTCAACGTCCAAACAGATGTACGAGTTGCCAATACTACTGCATACTTCCTCTGGGTATGAGACCAAGGGTTTCTTTTTGCCTAGATCATGAGTGCTAACCACCTTCGAAATAGGTCATTCCCAGAAAGAACATGAAACCCACCACGGTTCCATGTTGAACGTGCGTTGGTCCATTGATGGCCCGGATGAAGAAGGCCTCGAGGTCGAAGGTCGACGATTCTCGATTCTCGACGAAGGCGCACCGATGATGTGCAATCTAGTATGCAAAGCGCTGGGTAGACACCCCCATATAGAGTATTGCAGAGCCGAGACCCCTGACGAATGCAGAGCAAACCATGAAATCCAGCATATCCCAAGGAAGCTGAAACCGGAACCAGACAAACCAAAGGACTTTGTGACGCACAACTTGTTCTGGAAGCATGCAACATTCGTGGCACGTATGACTGAACAAGTGTGTTTGCGATGTCTCCAGTATGCCAGGGCGAGATTGCTACGCACGTGTTACAAAGAAATGTTCGCACTTATTGGTAGGTGATGAATGCGATTCCGAGTCGCGCAATCTCTTTTGTCCTTGAGGTGGTGGTTGGAGGAGAAAGGGCGGACTAGAGGATTGGTTGTCTTGATCCATGAGTGGGAAGTGAACAGTGGGCAAGTTCTGAGTGACGGGGATTCTGCAGCTGTAGGTTTATATCGAATGCAACTAGTTGCAGAGTTTCTGTATACATTTCTGATAGAATGAACGAGGTCCACAGCAAGAACTGCAATGTCATTGCATTTCGAACGTGATGCATGGTGTTAGGCACAAGTGAAGCCACGTTCGGAAGTGAGAAGGCACCCTTCCTCTCTTTCTTCCACCACGCCTTGCAAGTGCTCGTCCGAGCCCGTTTCAGCGCACCAACCCAGTGTGCCCTGCCTCCATTTCTCATTACAGCTCCTCGCAGCTTATGCCTGGGGTCATCCTGACTTTCGGGTACACGCACCTGCGAGGTGTTCCCACCATCGCAACTCGTCGCAACCACCGCTCTCTTGTCCTCTTCCACAATGTTCTCTTTATCTCATTTCCTGTTCTCCTTCTTTTCTTACCAGAACACGTTGATGAATCAGATTCTCGACTCCTCCAATCCGCCTAGAGAACTCTCGCATCCACTCAAACGCTTCTGTCGCATCTCTTCCGACCCCTCCACGAACCTTCCACAAACACGCGCGATCATCTATGTCTCGATATGATTCCGATGGGAATGGAAGCACCTCAGAGCTTGACGATGACTCTGGTCGTGGTTACGCTGGTCGTATCAAGCGAATCAAAACGTTTCGCAACAGCAAGACTGAAAGAAAACCCGACGAGAAGACGAACGTCCAGATGACAAAGAACATTGCACGCTTCATGTACTCCCTGGTCACGACGAGGACGAGGATGATGAAAATGTGTTTTGGACTGGTCGGGGTGGTTCGTCTATGGAGATGCCGCAAAAGGAGGCAACACAGGCAGATGACAAAGGGTAGCCCGCCGTCGCCTGCCATGCTCCGCTATCGTGTAAAAGCCCCGTATTCCCTCCCCCGTCGAGGAGGCAACCGTCGAATATTTTCGGACCGTCCATCTGCTCCCGTTTTCCAGTGCTCACGGCGCTCACAGAGCGACTTTTGACCGTGACGACAAATGCCAAATATACTATTCAACCCACCCGTGTCGACCTACCACACTGAAGCTGACATCACCGCCTCAAACACCGTTCAATCATACGTGCCCGTGTCGCTTCCATGCCGTGAAACTGGGGCTCGCTGCTACTTTTCGCCTACGGAAGAAGTGAAGTTGACAACGAAGACCCAGATACTGGAACTCCCGTCGATTCCGGCAGCAGCGGCGGAGGAAGGCGATCTAGCAGAGGCGTTGCGCGCATGGTCATCACACCACTGCCTCGGACCCAGACCCAAGCAGTTCAAGTTCTCCGCTCTGTTCACGATCCGCAGAACTACCGCCTCCGTCTCTCTTCCCGATCATGTAGGCGTCAAGTACATCTACGGCGACCTGTATCTTGGAAACTTGATCTCGTGGGCACGCGACAGCCAAACGAACATCAGGAAGAAGGGCAAGGAAAGTAATGATGAGTCGGGACGGACGGACATGCCAGAGGGTACTGTATCCCACCCCTTGATTTATACTTACTGTCAGTCCATCATTTCGCGCGATCCTTTTCCGTTTATACTTATTCCAGAGCCTCGCGTGAACCAGTGTCTGTAGCAATCAGACTGCCAGGCTATCACTGCGGGAAGGACCCACGTCCGGGTTCCGTCTCTTTAACAACGTCGCCGTTGGCGCTGCACACGTTACATCCAGTTTATGTACGCAGGCACACTGCTGGTGACACGCACTCCCCCACCTTCCCTCGTTCGCGACGCTCGGCCACCCTCACAAGTCTCGCTGTCCCCTTATTCGCGATACGTGCATGTGCACGCTTGCACGCCCAGATGCCATCACCATTGCCCTGGCTCATTATCCGTGCTTATGCAGATTCCACGACATGCACTGGCAGCGACTGCTGTGCGCTTTCATTCCGCTGCGAGGGCAGAACAGTCGCTGTACGTCGGACGTTCTCGTCTTCACCCTCATCAAGTCGCTTTGACTCGCTTGCCGCCATCTCTTGCTCATCATTATCATCATCTTAATATTGTATTTTTTTCTCCCTTCAGTTATGGCCTAGTTACAATCTGTCTATATATACCCACAATGAAATTGCCCCTGCACGCACGCGCTCGGAACAACTCACAGTGCAACAGTTAGGTGTGATTGAGCCAACAATCGACTCCAATAGTTCTCGGCACCATGATACAGAATGACGGCAGCGCAGCTACTCGTAATCGTTCTCCTAGACAGAATGATGCGAATAATCGAGTTTCTTCATCCGAGCGATCTGATCTGATACCATGGTAGCGTTAGTGTGCTCTCCATATTCCTACAGCGACAACAGCCAGGTCATGATCTGTTTATTGCAGCCAGATCAAGGCTCACCATACGCTTCTGAACGTACTGTACGACATCTCTACAATCTGGTTCCTGCATTTGTATACCTTAGTTGCCTCACGTTGAATCCACGATCCAGGCAGCCACTCTATAAGAAACAACACTGATCCCCGATATCTTGGATTGTGTTTAGTAGAAAACGCGAAGACCCACTCGCAGAACGGGAAGGTCTTGATGAAGAGCGCTTTCGTGTTATTACCGGAACGGAAGTCTTGAGGAATTTGTCCACCATAGTGTCATTCTGATGACTTGTTTCATGGTCATAAACTATGAGAAGGAAGAGGCGACGGTGAAGGTGAAGGTGAGGCGACTAAGAGAGAGGGGAGAGGGAGGGAAATGGGCCAAGACGTGGCAGTTCCCACGCCCCTCGTTTGCCCTCTCTGTCCATCTTGCCCCTCAATTCACTGGTTGTGGGAACTCAACTTGACTTGCGTTGAAAGTCACGGTAGCGATGCGTCGTCCGTTGGGAGAGAACTTATGGGCGAGCGTCTCAGCTGCCGCGACTCTTGTCCGTTAAGTTGAACCCGGTTAGTACCTTGTCGCATCCCAGACGATCAAACCCACACGAGCCGTTTACTGTCTTGCGACACTGCGAGATATTTGCTCCAACCTCAGCCTGATTAACCTCCACGCGCCATCGTTAAACTTTCCCTTCATGTCCTGCCCTCACCACTTACTTCCCGTCAGCAAGAAACAGGACCGAATTTATTCCATCCAGAGCTTCAATGAATTCGATTGGCCTCGCGTCAGTTGTGACATGGGAGCCAGAGCTCTTGTGACTCGGCGATTCCTGTCAGTAATTCTCTTTCGTTGGTCGATGCTCTCACCTGCTGACTGTCGTTGAAGGCGAGTGGGTTGTCCGCTTTACTCGGTTCTGTAACTGCTGTTGCTCTAGTCAGCGTCGTTCATCCTTGACCTTCACTACGTACTACTTACCATTCCTCTTCAAGTTAAGGCTTGAGCGAACATAAATGGAATGTCGAAGGGCCTATGCTCGTCAGAGTACGCATTCTAATTGTCAGTCGCTTGAATTGCATGGACAATCAACGTTTCCAGGTTCAAACTAGGTGATACTGTACACTGTAAGATTGCTCCGTATATAAACATGCTCGTTCGGTAGCTAAATAGTAGCATAGGAGGAAAAAAATCATGCCGAGACAGTCGTTTTCGACTAATGGTCATCTACCAAAGTGAATAAAAGGAACCCAAGAAGTAAAAGGAACGCCAGAGTCGCGAAGTTTCTGGACGGCGCAGTGCAATGCGACTGCCGCCTCCGTGCTATCGGGAGGCCGGCTAGCATCAGTGGTACGTCGATTTTTACATGCGACGTTTTGATTGTCATATCGTTGGGACAGGGTTCAGGGATCCGTATTCGCGCGAAGAACAGGCAAACTTCGCCAAGTGGTATGTCCAGCTACACAATGTTGTTTCCTTCCGTTCCCGCCTTGTTTATTTCATCTTTGCATTTCTACAGTGACTCGCTGTGCGCTGGTAAGTACAACCCTCTGCTCGTGACTGTCTTCGTGGTGATCATGACTATGTTATAGGATCTGAGCATGTTGCTTCAGTGGAAAAGCCTGCCAGTGCTGTTCCCTCTTACTGTACTCTCCTGATTTTCCATGCACCATTGGCAGCAAACAATGTTCCACCAAAGCAAGGCTATATCTCAGGGGATGGGCACCAGTTCGAGTGCAAGAACCCAGTGGCCCAACAACAAGCTTTTCATATGTATGTTTTCGTATCCAACATACATGATAGGGCTAACAACCGGTCGTCAGCGTCTTTCTGGTCGACAGGTCAACAATATATCTTCGGTCGTGAATATGTAGCTTTGACAGACTCGTGCAGATCAGTGTTAATGGGCACAAGTGACATACGACCACCACCAGGCTCCGCGGTGAGCGGGAAAATCTCTGCATATGGTTTGCACAATCGACTCGGGGCCGTCTATGCTGCCCTGCACCACTTCTGGACTGCTCGGCAAGCTACCTCTGGTTCCCAGAGAGATGCAAACACTGTCATTTTGTACTCCGAACATGCCCAAACGGTGTGCCTAAGGGACACCAGGAGATCGCCGGATGAGCTCCTAGATTTGCTTCTCCCACGTGCCCCTAAAGGGAGCCACAAGTTCAACATGGCTCTACAGACTGTCGTTTCGGGCAGTATTACAAAAGAATTGGTGCGAAGACACGCGTCCCATCGTCATTGTCTTCCTTTCGGGTAGCGATGTCTCTGCATCTGGTGCCACCGTGCAACAACTATTCCGTAAAACTGCAGATCATTTGTGAGTAGTTTTCTATTTCATGTGAAATGTCGAGCCTTATATCATATACAGGACGGGACTTTCAAGTTCGTTTCATGGTGTTTTATTCGGTTCAAAAATGATCTCGACGATGACGAACCGCATCATCACTGTCGCACGCGATGCACAGAACAAGATGCCCGCTCTGATGTGGACATCGTCGTCCTTCCATGAAGCATTTGATAGTGTAGGTCGTTTCGCTTGGTTAGTATCAGTCACGGTTTCAATTCCCTTTCCACAGGTTCAACTCTCACAAAACTTCCTTGGAATTGCGGGATCATTGAGGAAACCGAGTGGTCCATCGCCGCGACAGTTCATGCATAGGAATCCAACGACTATTCATGTACAACCTTCTTAAATGCACCCCAATCGAGTTTGGTTTTAGCCGTTGTCAGAAATGTATGGGAAATCAGTACTGCGACCTGCCCTGAACAAGAGCATGAAGAACTCTGGCACTGCCACCAGTTTTTTTCTCCATGTTCTAAGTACATGTGAGTGTCTGTCCAAGTCTCTTATTTTCGTATATTATCCATGTCTTAACCTCCGTGTCGAGATTCTGATTTACTCTGACGGGCATTTGTTGATTTCTTTTTCTTCCTTTGCTGATGATCTTGACGTTTCAATTGATATTTTCTCCTTCAGGCTCAGAAACAGCAAAGTTTTCCTTGCCTTCAACAGTAAAAGCGCTCTCGTGAAAACACTACATCGGCCTGGGAAGACAGGAAAGATCTCGTCGACTTGTACATACGATTATGCTAGACCCACTCTGATGTTATGTCGAATTCACATCCTTTTTTACATCGCCGCCCCTAACTTCGTCCAATTAAACACGACTACGACTACGACCTACACTGTTAAACATCACAGTTCAGCTCGTCATCGCGTAAGAACCGGTCTCCACGATGCCGAGTTCCTCCCTCCATGGTCAGACCCAGTGCTTCCCAGGTGACACTCTGGTTCACGTACATTTTAGTATGTGTTGGCCGCCAACACGATTGTCTCCAAGCTGGATAGCGCCCACGTCGCGACCTCCGCCTCTAGCAGTGACAAGGCAACCGTCAAGAACGCAACGCATACCAACACAAGCGTGCGTGAAATCGGCGTCACCGACTTGGCAGACAACGATCTCTCCTCCAACACAGAGGTACGTGCATCCCTCTACGTGCTGCGTCTCATCTAACGCGTCGTTTAGTCCCTTATCATTCAGCTTTCCATCCAGGAGGCCATCCTACCCACAGGTACTGCTCTGGAACGATCGACCGCGATGTCGACCTCAGCAAGCGCAACGCAGTGTTCGAGCATCGTCGTCACCGAGTGAGAAACAAGTACGTTCAAGCTTAAACTTGTAGGAAACGGCGAGCAAATATTCCTCCCGCGATTGGTTCCCCCATCTCGATCGTAATCCCGAAGTCCTATCCGGTGCTTCGCAACGTGGAGGGCGGCGCAAGCATACCAAGAGCGTGTTCGAGCACCTGCTAAACTACGCAAAACAGCCAAGACAGACGTCTTCGTTTGCGACGACCTCTCCATTACCAACCCCTTCCGACTCTCACGCGCCCAAAAACGGAGGCATCGACGATGCAGTCTCCGTCTCTCGTTCATTGTCCCAACTCGTGCCGATCATTCCCTCGAAAGCCCAATCTACCCCATCGCAGTCTCATCCTCTCGCAGAGTATCATCTCAATGTGTTCCAGTTTGACGTACGACAACGTAGTCGACTTCCAGTGGTACCTTTCAGCTGTCGTAGACCTTGCACGTACATCTCGAACGTGGACATTTGCGGGCAAATTAACGATCAATCGGTTGATATGGTTGGTCGTGTGAGGGCAGCATGCGCTTATGCCGTCAATGTCAAGGTCTTCTCCGATGAAACATTCTTGTTGAACGCAGGCGGGCCAGGGAGTTGAGTTGTTCGAAGGTTCTATGGGATGACGCATGGATATGCGGATAGTTTTGTGAGTACCTGTCGTATTCAGTCGTTTGTGTAGGTTTTAGGCTTGACGACATTCATTGGCACCGGAGGAACTTCTGCCTTACCTCTTACATCCAAATGTCGCATTACTTGATCTGAGATTATTGCCGTGTATGTTCAAGCTGCAACCAAGATATGTGGATGAAAAGCGTGCTTACAAGGACGTGTCGCTGCGCGCGATCGACGCGTGTCACGATCTCGAATCCTGGCAGTATTCTCGTTGACCAAGGTCGTGACGCTGGGCCGCTCGTCCGCCGGTTAGCACTCGAGCTCGTGCAGAACGCGTGCGATGACTACGTCGCCACAGGCGAGGGGGAAACGGAGGGGAGAGCGCAAGGTGTGCGGGTGGGTCGGCGGAAGTGGATGCGGGGTATGGTCAACATCAGGTCGTTGCATGGGCGATACTGATACTGAATCCCTTCGAGGGGTTCGCAGCGACCGAGCCTGGGTCAGCAGGTCGTCCGCAAGTCGCGACGACTCGGAGAAGGACGGGCGGGCTCATCTCAGCTTCTCAGACAGCACCGATATTGCATGCGCTGATGCCACAACCGTCGCAAAGAGAAATGACGCGGCCTTGAGGGCGTCATGAGGTCCAATAACTCAGACGCCGCCGCGACCAACTCGGACTCCTCAGACTGGGGCGATTAAATTGGGTTCGGTCCCGCTCAAGTCAATGATCCCAGCGACGTGCAAACCGCCCACGCATGGGTCAATGGGATCCCGCAGGCATGATTTACACACCTCATGGTCAGTGGCACCCATCCAATGCCTACACATCCGATGCTCATTCCTACCCAAGGTCCCAAGGTTACCAATGGACCTTGGTCAGCACGCACCCGACCCGAGGGCGCACCTTCCGCCGACCGTTGAACGCGGACAAGTTCAGTTTCTCCTGGGACAGACGGTTCGACGGGACCGCGGACAACGTGCAGTACGTCGCATTCCAACATCTCTGCAGCGATGAGGGAGCAGGCTCAAGCTCAGACTTGTTTTCAGAGGCCCATGTTGTCCGGCCCGGGACGTGGTTATCGACCAAGAGTGGCGGTATCACTTGTCGAGCCTCGGCGCCACGCTCGTGTCGAGTACCCGTGGGAGTCATTACAGCGACGACCCATTGAACCCAACTGGCTGGGGACGTGCAAGGTCCCCCTCATTCGTTCCCGTGTTCCCAACCTCCCTCGCTCCACCGTCCGTGTCCGTCCACGTCGAACCACCCCGCCCAGTTGACGTGCAGCGCGCCTCTGTCCTCACCGTCGCACTCTTACAGCATCCCCAGCCCCGAGTCTGGATTCTCACCCACACTTTGACTTGCTATGTTTTGAGGGCCGGAGCGTGCGCAACACCCTTGCCAACGTCATCGGTGTAGACGGTCTCGCTTCCAACCCCCAAAAAAGGTCTCGATGCGTGATCTCTGTCGACTTTGGTCGTCGCGCTCGTGACGGCGTACATGTGGTGTGTCTCACCCCCACCGCCGCTCGCTGACATATATATGCCTGACAGCTTCTCCCGCATGCTGATGTCATCTTCTTCGCCTCCACTAATTCTACCTCTTACATTCATTCATTTTCTCCTCATGCAATATCATCCCGTTGTGCCCTGACGAGGTCTTGCGAAAGGGGCGGGACACTTTGCGAGACATAATTGACGGTAAGCAGACCTATTCGTAACTTAGGGCCTCGCTCATGTACCACGGCGTAGATGGAGGCGTACCGAGGTCCGAGGGCATGTGTTATGCCCAACCGACACGAAGAGGCTCCCTTGAACAGGGAACATTCGTGGACCTGACAGTGACGTGGCGAAAGACTTTATTACCACCATGAGCTCGTAAAGTCGTGATCACTGGTATCCGCGCTGGTCACTATTTGAAGTCCAGCTTTATTCGGTTGCTCTTCGCAACAGCCATCTTCTTTGAACCACTGCGCTCCATTCTACGTTGAAGCTTGAAGGGTCCCTGAGGGTCTCGTTAACGACCAACCCACCCGTGTAAAACCTTTCAAGGTGGATGTTTTTCCAGGAACTGGCATGATCACCCCTGTCATGGCATTCTCGGTCATCATCTTGACTACGGAGGGAGCAATCGTAGATTCGGACGCCGGGAAACAATGCTCAATCATAGAGCAATTCGAAGAAAATGAATGACGAGGGACCTATTTTATTTTATTTTTGGAGTCGGGCCCAAATTGATAACTGTCTGACTTACATTCCGTTTTCAAAACGACCTTCCCAGGTAATGTCTTCCTGTTGTTGGGATCACAGTCTACGGCTATCTGATTCTGAATCATGTTCATTGTAGACCCTAATGTGGTGTCCTGGACTCATCATACTAGTCCAGACTCTGGCGGATCTGAACTGACAAGTCTCGAATGCAAGCGAGGTCTAAGTGGACCGGCTTCTATTTCACTCCTACCACCATGTTTCAGAAGAATTCATCGTCGACATTTGGTCCAGGCGCTAGACGTAAGACCCGGACGACGCTCGCAAACGTTCTGAGTCGTGTGCAGAATATATCGACGGTGTTTGGACATGTCCGACATTATGATCAACTACTATGAACCAACTTATCGGGGTGACGTCAATCCTTCAAATGGTATCTCAGATGCATTGTACTGAACACGAGTAATAGGCTTCGTGGTCAATACAATGTGAGTGGTTCATCTTCCCCGGAAACCGGAAACCCTGACGCATTTCTCCTACTCAGGCTTCTTGCAACGACGTCCAGACGTACATCTATTTCGGTCAGAACAAAGATGCCGCCCTCTTCCATAGAGTGGTTCGTGCCGTTCAATATGAATATGTGGTGCTACATTAACAATTCGACACTGTCCAATACTAATCCATCGCAGGTCTTAGATGTCATGTGTGTGAAACCCAAATTTGTCCCGGAGAGCTTTCCTTTCTGAAGTCATGCCAGAACGTTTGACACGCTGGATACCGCCTTGATGGCAACAACAATGTACCATTATTTTGTGAGTCACATTCGAGTACGTTGACGAGGTTTCTCTTTCCTACCCGTTTATGACTCGGACCCTAGGCGGTGAACTTTGGCAATTACACCGCGCTACAAAGCGTACCCAAGTATGCGGCCAATCTAACCAGGGCACATGCGGTTAAGCAGAATCACTAGTACGATATCGTTAGAATTCGAAACGACTTCCGTGATCATTGCGATGTAGGTCGATGGGGACGTGACTAAACCTTCTTCAAGGATGCAAATCATCTTTGCTACTGGAATCTATTTGGGTAAGCAAACATTCCGCGACTTGGATATCTCTCAAAAGGTTTGGCAGTTATGCGACAATACCCAATCTTGACGCAGCTCAACATGGTTCTGCCGTTGTCCGTTCTTTGTATGCATATTATGTCGTGGTGTTTAGACTGATCGGATTCGTACAGATCGTTACTTGCTATGGGAGGGTTGGATGCGTTCCCAAATTATGGAACAAACGTAAATCACGACAAGATGCAATAGGGTTTGGTCTTGGTCAGTGGATCGTCATACTGGGATGATTGTCGCGCTGAATTTGTTCGGTTTAGCGAGAATGGTATACGTGCACGAGGCTCTTGCCAAACCAGGAACATGGAAGCCTCAAGCTCACCGTCAGTGAGTGCAGTTCACACAGTTCCCAGCTTACGCGGAGGGATTCGTACTATTAGGCGACCTGATCTCGACAGTCACCCTCTGTTATATTCTTACCTCGACTCCTTCCAGAAGTGAGTTCGCGGCGCGATGCGAAGATCGGACAACTTGGCAATGTCATTCAAGGACGCACTAGCGGATCCGGCAGTTGTTCTTCTTCCTGCTGACTCGCGGTATTCTTGTCACCGTCGTACAAACTGGTACACTGGCTGCCTTTTCCAGTGATAAACCTGGGCTGTACTGGTATGAGAACAACCGATTCGTCGGGGTGGGGTTGATGATGATCGCATTCGACTTCAATGGCGTTTCAGGATGCCGCTTCACCTGTGCAAGAGCAAACTGTGCACCAACACGTCCGTACGTCTGACTATTCTTCTTCGCGTGTTGAAAAACGTAGCAGTGGCGATGTAAGTTGGCGAGCTTTGGATGTGCGTACAGCGATATGACACATTGAAAAAGGTTGAATTTGAGAAAGCACACTGAACAATGATGGCTGGACCAGGAGTGAACGGGCTTCGCTTTGATTGAGACGTTTGGTATGAGAGGCCAAAGCTGCCCGGGTGGTGGCAGGTGTCGATGTCAATTATCAATGTGTAAATGTACATAGTACAGCGTCGGGGAAGTGTGTTTGGCCTCGGCACTTAGTCAAAACGTATGACACATGTTCGGACAAGCGTCGACCTTATACCTCCTGACTTTTTTCTCATTCCACCATTCTACTCCTCCTTCCTCCTTAAATTCCTCGGGCAGCGGGAGGGCTCCCGACGTCCTACACCTCGCGCGTGTGCTCTAAATAGCTTAGTCTTCGCCGGCCGAGATGACTGCAACACCAGCACGAGTGGTCGTCAACTCGACATTGTAAGTATACGCCGTTCCCACTCCTCGGCAGCCTAATCGAATTCCCATGTCTCTATTAGCCCACGCTCTCTCGCACACCCATTTCCTCGCGAGATGAAGACCCCGGGCCGACAATACATCCTTTCTACCTCTGCCCACATGACTTCTTCTCTTGTCTCTCTGACGACATACCAGAGGGGACGTCCGACGAACCGTTAACCAGACTCGCTCGGTAGAGTCCCGCTCCACCGCCGTGGCACGTCCAACACGTACGAGCGCCTCGAAGATCTCCTCCGCGAGGCCGGGTACAAGGAAACTCGTGTCTTCACCCCCCGAAAGAGACCGCATCTGCCGCCGAAAAGCAGGGACGGCGGTTCTGGGAGAAATGGTATGCGCGGAAGCGTCGGGGCTGGGCTCGAGCCTGGCTCGCGAGACACCAGTGGCCCCTTTGGAGAACGG
>JBBPPS010000068.1:0-20107 GCA_038092175.1 Boletus coffeatus
TGACCGGGCCACGACAACTCGAACGCGACGACTCGACGGTAGCACGACGGACGCCGACTGGCGACGCGACAACGGCGAGACGACTCGGAGGAGGAAGAGGGAGGCGGACGACAGCGAGATGGCCCGGACGCGTCAATGACTCGGAAGACGGTCAGTGCGACGACGCGACCACGATGACCCTCACGGGTAGTGGGTTGGGCGCGTGAACCTCTATGTTGACCCAAGCGAGTCTCCAGCCAAGAGGACTCGTCGTGCTTAGGAACTTTGGAGTTATTTTCCACATATGCTGTGGCATTATACCATCATAAATTAGATCTTTCTACTTGACTTTCCAAGTCTTCGTCTTCTTCAGCTATTCATCTTCTTCAGCTATCTAGTATCTATAGCATTAAATAATTTGACCTGCTCATCTTAATCATGGCGCTTGCCAGTGCATTTTGGTACTTTACTTACAGCAACTTGAATCACATTATAATGTTTGAGTTTCCTATCATCATGCGTGTGACACACTTACAAATAAAAATCAAGCAAGGTGTCTGCCGACACAGTCGGCCTCCCCGAGTACTAATAACTCAGATTTCCCGACTACACATGTAATTCTGGATCCTGCGCTTGGAGGTGGGGCGCTCTACCCGAGCTAGAGGGAACCGAAAGCAGAGCCCCCTGCTTTCCTCGACCTCGCAGACTCGGTATGTCCCCTTCCGTGAAAGCGCCCGTCCCTGAATTCGAACCGTTCGTATCAGGCTGCGAGGCTGGGTACTAACATGCCTGGCATATCAGCTGTAAGTCTTCTACCTACCCCACACCCCTTCTCCCCTTGTCGTCATTCCTCGCGAAGCGCGTCGAGCTGAAACATTTGGAACACGAACTTCAGCACGTCATACAGCGGAAGATGCTCGAAGGTCAGCGGGTTTTGGAGCAGCAGCAAGCGCAAGAGTTGCTCAGCATTCCCTACGACCCCGTTGGCATAGCCGTCTCAGCACCGACCACCCCACCCCATGTCCATGCGGTCTTGCACGGAGACAACTTCGTCAAGTCTGCTCTCTCCCACTCTTCTGTCGACGTTTCTCTCCAAACCCGTCGGATCAGCCGTTGCCGACAAGCGCAAGTCTGTTGCTTACGCACCCTCGGTCGATCTCTCCCCCGAACTTGGGCATGCTCACGTCGTCGTCAACGGGCAATATAACCGTGCCGGTGCCAAGAGCATATCGGCCAGTCGGCGTACTTCCACAAGTAGCAACGACGAAGAGTTGGTGGAGCATTTCCGAGGAATAGTGCTCTCTGGTGGAAGATCTATTCGTGCCACGCCAAGCCCTGGCACAGTTGCGCAGTCTGTCATAGCCAGAGCCCGGTACAATGATGACGACCATGCGCGTCCCGGTCAACAGTACAATGTTGGCATGATGCTCGAAGAGCAGTTGGACCAGGACATGCACAGTGAGTTTGAGCTGTATCATTTTTAGTTCGTCATGTCTCATGCATGTGATAAAGATGGAATGAGGAATCTCCCAACGTCCGAACTGTGACGAATCCGACTATAGCGTTGACCTCTTCGATGGATCTCAATGGGAACCTTGCTGGCGCGGTCTCGGGGACTTCCACACCTCACATGCAGCACTCGCAGCTGAACCTTAGTTCAGCTGGCTCACAAATTTCTCGTGGAAGCTCTCCCTCAGGCGCACTTGACGGCTTAGGCCCTGCGACACGGTCAGTTCCTGCTACGCCTTTGTCCGTCACCAACGGTAGCAATCATCTGTTGCAAACACCGGGCACACCGCTTACTCCGGACGGCCAAAACCTAAGTGGCCGACTGTCGTCGCAAGGCAATCATCACCTCGATGAGTCCGCGAAGTCTGAGATTCAGCCGTCGTTATCCCGGTTTCTAGTCAACCGGTTTACGGGTACCCGCATTGAAGACTTGCAGGCTGAAATTCCCGCGTTGTGGCAAGGATCAGCACGGTTGTCCGTATCTTCAAAAGAAGCTCGAAGAAGGTGTTCCAGAGCATCGTGATATGATCTTTCGTGAAACCGTCGGTCATTTTGCCGATCTGATGACAGGTGGGTGATCGAATGTTTTGCCTCAACTGCCATACTTATTCGGCGAAGATCCTTTTGGTAACTACTTGTGCCAAAAGCTCTTGGAATATTCTACCGACGAACAACGAAATGTGATATGCGAATCGGTGGCGCAAGACCTGGTCAACATACCGTTGAACATGCATGGCACTCGCGTACAGATTTCCTGTCCACTAGACGACAGGTAAGTCTGATCCATTCCATTTTTTTCTCTTCCAGACTTACGGGAGAGTTCAGACTGATCAAACATACAATATTCAAATCCACTCCATCATTGTCGCGCTGAGCCTTCACGTTGTTGTTCTTATTGGCAACCATGTCATTCAGAAGTGTCTCAACAAGCTCGCCCCTGAGGACAATCAGGTACTTGTGGCACTTCCATCAAGACCATCCCTGTTCTTACGTTTCTTGTTCGCAGTTCATCTACAATGCGGCTGTGGCTGCTAATTGTGTCGAAGTTGCAACTCACCGCCATGGATGTTGTGTTTTACAGCGATGCATTGATCACACTTCCGATCACCAGCGTGTTCAGCTCGTAAATGAGATCACTTTCTAAGAATGCTCTCACGCTGGTGTGATTCGTCAGTTTGTGTAGGGAACGTGTGTGCGCTTTCTGTCCAGAAATTCAGTTCCAATGTGATCGAGAAGGTCAGCCACGTTTGTCGTGCTGGGTGTTATCCATTTCTAAGTGTGTTGTACAGTGCGTTCGTGTGACCGAACATAGCACCAGAAAAATGCTTATCGGAGAATTACTTACAGTCATGATTTCTCGCCTGGAAAAGTTGTTGCGGGATTCGTATGGCAACAGTTTATTGCGTTCAAGTCGGTGCTTATTTCTATTGCAATAACGATTACTGCTAGACTGCACTCGATTAAATGAGCTCTCCTTGTCGAGGGTATCCGATCACTCCTCCCGCTTATCCACAACACTCCTTACGGCAAACGCATTCAGAACAAGCTGCAACGCGAGCGTGTGGATAATTACAATGGCGGATACCACGGACATCAAATGATCATGAACGGCCAGGCGCTTGGCCTAGGTCATGCCTGCGACATAGCCATTCGTGGCCTCTGAAGCCAATGTAATAGGATAGAGATGGTATACATCGATATCGTGTAAGTGTCAACCTTTGACACTCGTGACTGTGGACATAAACCGACAGGTACTGAGTGTGGGGATGCCTTTCAGGTCGCGTTCGTCCATGTCATGTTTCCGGAAACGTCGGGTCGCCCGCTTGAAGAGTCTGTAAGTGTGGTAAATCCCTCACGACGGTTACACGCTCAGGAACTTGCAGTCTGGGCGTGCCAGTGCGTAGTACTAGAGGACCGAGAAGAACTTCGGCTTAACGAAGTTGACGTATTGCACGTTCCACACATCCTTAACGGGCAATCACAGACTCAAACCGTACGCGCAGGACCCACTGGTGTCTCCTGAAGATGATGCCACTACTTTACGATCGATGACCAGCTACTCTACCTCTCCTCCTTCCAAGACTGGGGCCCTCTCAATCTCGCAATGGTTTACAAAGTTTGTATCCTTGTACACAAACTAAGGTGGGAACACCTTATTGGGCAGCACGGGGATTACGCTGATTGCTGTACCATAGGACGAGGATATCCAGTTTTGTTCTGTATTTTTTCGATGGCCGGCGGCGGGAAGCTTTCGATGGCATTCTAGATCGTACCTACTTCATTGTACGGCCACTGGCACGTCAGCTATATGTACTGTTCTCAGATGATTGGGCAACACCGCACGCCGTAGGAGGCCTTCCATCCGATAGATGAGCTCCAATTTGCGTCCTTCGACGCGGACCTCCCGGCTTCAGATATGGGGAACCTGGAAAGCTACGCAAAACGGTCTTCGCGATATGAACCAGTTCAGGGTAGAAGAAGGTTCGAGATTCGAACTGGATAATCCAAAACTTCATCACATTTGCATCGTCTATGAACTCCACTTAGATCAAGAGTCAGATGAAGCAAATGCGGCAATAGCACAAAGAGCAGTGTCGGGGTTAACATAACACGATCCGACGAGGATGGTTGTACGACCAGAAATTGACGAAGTCGTGAAATCTTACTCTGTCAAGGTTAGGAAAGAGGTCAATGTACCACCCGAGAAGGCACGGGCGCTCTGGCGCAGACAATAGTCTCACCGTGAATTCTGCAACCTGTGCATCTCCTTTCCTAAGAGAAGTCTCTAGCTCTACTTCCCGCGGCATGGGAAAATCCATAACAAGAGAAACGAGAAAGTGACACTACCGAACCTGCACGGAGAGAATAGGACGACACCCGGGCCGTACCGTATAAGGCGCCCTTCCGCTTTGAGCTCATGCCGTAAATGTGGCTGTGAACTCATCCTACTAAGTCCACCGTGCCAATGGTGGCCGCGACTCGGAGGATTCAATATTCCGTACGTCGCCGAAACGAGAGGCAAAGGCGGCTTCAATGACGACTGGAGAGGGTACAGTGTGTTCTATTCATCGATTTGACTTGTGGACCATGTGATCTTGCGGCTTGCCACAGAAATCCCATCAGGCCAGTCATCCTCAGCCTGAAGTGAACCCTGAGAAAGGCTTTGAACATATAACAGAGGCCATTCTCCGGCAATTTATGCCTGGCTGGATTTTTAGTGTGTTACTGTATCGCGGGGCCGACTCGTTGCCTTTTCTCAAATGCATGGATTTGAAAGTGCAGCGGAGCACTGCCCTACTACTGCTAGCAACTTGACACAATACTAAGCTTACTAGCCTTACTACTGCCCGCCTCAAGTCGTTATTAGTGTGTACTTATGTCGAGTAGTACCTACCGAGTAGTACTGACTCGGAATACTTTGGCGGGCCACCTGCTGTTGATCGAGAACACGTGAGATGATGTCACACCGATCGAGAGTTGCCAGTGAGTGGCGGAATTCAAATTGGCCGTATATTTACTGTCTCAGCCCAGCACAAAATGTTCAACACATCGCTTCCCTTCCTTCCTGCCCACCATGTCAAAGAGACTTATCAGTCCGAGTTTACTTAACGCGTCGAAGAGAGCAAGGACTGCATCCGTTTGTGCCCTCTGAGAAAGGTCGCTAAGCGGCGAATCGATTTCGTGCTCCGTAATTTGTCCGACATCAAGGTAACGATTGTTATCAGAACTTGCTTTCATGACATGCTTGCTTATAGGCTGCAGGAATCACTCGCGGAACTTGATATTTCTCTGCACACGGTGTCACACTCTCCTCGTCATACCATTCCTTCAAAAATCATTTCTCTACTTGATTCTTTCCACTGCACCAGCATGTTTGCCAACATGGAGTACGAAGTGGACGAGCCGAGACGTGACTTAAAGGTCCTCAGCCCATTAAAGGAGAAGGGCATTCGTCCACATTACTATCATGACAGGTGTGTCATTGAGCTTGGCGTCATTAAGACGAAAAACGGAAAGACTCATATGGTATGAGTACATTACTCGTACATTCTTGCACATCCACCCTCATTTTCTGCAGATTTATTCTCCTTATCAAAAAAAGCTGGATTGCTAAGCTCAACGACAATATCAGCGTATACCTCAAAGAGTCCCCTCCTCCCAAACCGAATCCAAGTTCTGTCCGTCAGAATCCAATTGCTGGACCGTTGTTCGACCGCCCGTTCCTCGCCCCGTCGATGGCTTTGAGCTGGACCCTGCTGACAGAGAAACAATGGTCAAGGTTTGGCCGGCAGGATCAGCCGCTGCTCAAGAGGTTGCGTTTGATTCTCATCTCCCCACCAAAGCTGACACTTTGTAATCTCCAGGTACTTACACGCTTTTGGATACGAAGGCAAGGACTCACAATTAGGAAATGTAGACCCCTTGGCGGGTGGTGCAGAAGTATCCGATAAGCGGAGTCGCATCTTGCTGTATGCAGACACGAGAGACAAGACACAACCTCCAGATTCAGTCCGTATTTATCGGCGGGTGTTCACCACGGGAATGTATCCGTGCGACGATGTCTCTGGCTGGTTTTAAGAAAGTGGACGCTGGGCGAACTATGGGGATTGGCCGCTGGGTTCAGGAACTTGGTACGCGTGTTTTCACGATCATTGAAAAAACTTATATATGTTTGTCCAGCCTGGCGAGACTTTTATACGAATGTGTTGGCGAACTTCCCTCGAGTATCGATGGGACGATCTTTCGGAGAACTTGGCAAACGTAAAGTGGGAAGTCAACGAGGACCACCTTACCGCTTGGAAGCAAGGGAAGACTGGGATCCCTATCGTTGACGCTGCCATGCGGCAATTGAACACGATGGGTAATTTCTACCGGGAGCTTGACGCTCTACAACCTGTCTAATGTTTTCTCCAGGCTGGATGCACAACCGTATGCGAATGATTACTGCAACGTTCCTATCCACGGATCTGATGTTAGATTGGCGTTTGGGAGAGCGGGTGAGCTTGCATTCATAATTCCTTTCTACGCTAACTTCCTGCAAAGTACTTCATGGGACAACTCGTTGATAGTGACCTTGCAAGCAACAATGGTGGATGGCAATGGAGTGCATCCACTGGCACTCGCGTTGACCCAGCACCATATTTTCGCATCTTCAATCCATATTTGCAGAGCTCAAAAGCAGATCCAGCGTGTGATTACATTCGGATGTATGTCCCAGAACTTAAAAACCTACGTGGGCCAGGTACGAGTTTCCGTGTGCTGTTGCCTCGTGGCTCAGTGCTCAGTACTAGCGCTCAGTGCCCACGTGAAATAGAATTCCATAATCCTCCCGCAAAGATTGCAGATAAGTTGGGGTATCCGCGACCGATTGTGGAACATGCAGTGGTCAGGGAGAGGGCGATAAGGTATAAAAATCCTGGTCAAGAGTGAACACCTTGTACAGTACGAGTCAGTGGTGTTTGTTCGTTGGGGCGTAGATCAAGTTTCCATAAGGGGAATTACAGCCTGAGAGGGTTTTCGCTCGCTTGACTTGTGTACCACGAAATACATGCATGGACTTAGTTTGATCAGCCCACGATCAATCCATCATGGACGCATTCAATTCTTTGGCATCGCGTGTGGTTCAATCGAACCGCTCGCGGGAGGAAACAGACGACGACGACGACGACGACGCCATCTTCGCTGAACTGGAGGCAGAAATTGAGAACGCCGATTCAGCTATGCTCAGAGAACATGGACTCAAGCAGCTCAGACAGCAGTATGCCCACCCACCTCTCTAGATGCCAGGCCAAACTGACGTGACCCACCAGAGCGAACAAGCTGAGAGAGATGCACCAGAACGCGTACGGGTCCTGAACCGAAATCGCGAATGAGAACGAAGTCATTCGGATTGCGTGAGTGAAACAGAATCGAGGCTCCTCGCGAAGGCCTGATGTCACCGTATCAGTAACGAGCCTCGTTGCATCATACATTTCTACCACAACAACTCGACATCATGGACAAGCACCTTTCCGTGAGCAGTACACCAAAGTCCAGTTTATCCCCACTCACGCTGCTCCTGGTAGAAACTGGCCTGAATACTTGGCGACGCGCTTCGTTCGCGTATTCGTGGAAAACGTACCGTGGCTGGTTGAACGGTTGTCCATCCCCTTCTGTGTGTGGTATGCTTCGTGAATGGTGTCTCAAAGGATCGGTGAGTTTCGACTCGTGACGCTGTTCGCTCGATCTTTTTTCACATCTGTTGTGTTCTGCCAGTCCAGTTGGTTTTGAAGAGCTGGGCAACAGCGGCGTGTTCGAGACTGCTGCTCTTGAACTCAGGCTCTCACAAAGCGGTGATTTTTTTCATTTCCTTAGCACTAGACTTGTGTTTCTTTTACTGAATCACCTCAAAACAGGGGTGTTGCAAAGGCCGAGAACTCGTTCAGTTTGACGTACTCTGTCGGTCACCATGGTTCGACAAAGGACAAGCTGAGAAAGGGCAACGATAATGATGACAATTTTGACTTGATTGACTGATTTGTCGTCGTTGTTCAAGGTGTAAAGCCAGTCGTTCGCCTAATCACTGGGTTGTACGACAACCAGCTGTTTCTCGATTGCGGATATACTCCGACGATGGCCCGAATCCGACAGACAAAATCGTACTACGGATGCTTCATTAATATGCCGAACGCAATAGTGGAGAGTGGTGGAACAATTGTTATTCATGTACGCTATTTTCTTGATTCCGCTGTCGTTTTTTGGCGGGTTGCGTGGTAACAATTCTTCGTTAGTGTATAAGGCAGGACGTCCTCCGACCTCGAACCAGAACTAGAATAAGGAATCTTAAGAAAGCCCACCCTCCGAACGCGGAAGGGGAGGACCGACATCCGCCGATCCCGCTATACGTTTTCTTTATTCGTCCTGCTCGCCTCCCTGGCCTAGGGAGTATTGAGCTCTGTTGGGCGCTGCAGTGCCCGCGTGGTTGATCGTGGGTGTATCGCGCGAGGAGGTTTTGCGTGTCGACGTGCGTTTTCGATCTGATTTCGCTGTGAGTGTCATTTTTGTTATCGTTGACGAGAACTCTGCTTCTCCCAGGGGAATACTAATCTGAGCTGCAGTGATCGAGGACAATCTTGTTCCTACCCAAAATACCGAAGCTGAGGTGCTCAACAGGACACACCCTGAACTCCAACATGCAGAGCTGCCTGCCTCTGCATCCTCCTCTCAACGTTCCTGCGCTGGGTGAATGACGGACTCACTGCTTTGTCGGCATTATCTCATGTCATCTGCGCGGGTCGTATAGCTGTATCATTGGATGACGACGTCGATACGGATAAAGAACTCGTGGGTCACGCAATATCTAACCTTGCTGCCGGATTCCTTGGTACTATCGTGTACGTTCTCGTTTAGCATACGCCATGACGGCACGCTGACGCATCGGTCGCAGTCCGAATTATCTAGTTTATCTCAACATGCTCTTGTCAGTCCTTTCCCTTGCATTACCATGGACGTACTAAGCTTCTTTGCAGATTTTATCGTGTGGGGATTCGCGTCGCTGGATTTCTGCTCGCTGTCGCCACGTTTTTGCTCTTGATCGTCGGCACTTGACCGATAGCATGCATTCGTGGGTCCTTTTTCTACGACCTTTAATGAGTCTTGAATTGACGCGCGGCACATGTAGCTGTCATGGTTGTTGCCGCTCTGATTTTCGTTCTCGGTATCGATTTTGTGAAGCAGGCATTGTGGGACACGAAGCGTCGTGAGCAGGTAAGCACTGCAACGATCTATGCGTCTGGTTCTGACATGGCGTCTGGATAGGACGGAGTACATCACGATCATCAGCATCATGATCACCATGACTGTTTGGGACTCTATTATTGGCATTTTATTCGGGATCGTCGTTAGTTGTGAGTCCGAGCTTGTTTCCCTTGTGACTCACTAATCCATGATACCTTTCAGGTTTCTTCCTTGTCATTCAAAACTCGCAGCGGCGGAGCATCCGGACGTGCTACAACACCACTATCTCCACCGTCTGGCGTTCGGCGGCTCACCGAGCCTACATCCGAGAGGTGTTCAAACAGACGTGCATAATTCAACTGCAAGGTTTCCTCTTTTTCGGCACCATTGCGCATGTCGAGGACACGATCCGGTCGTTTGTCTACCACCCGACATTCTGTGCACACCCTATCCGCTTTGTCGTTATCGATTTCTCTCTTGTGGCTGGGGTGGACCTCTCGGCTGCGGAAGCGTTCGTGAGAGTGCAACAGTTGTTGGCCGCCAAGGGCGTCGTGCTCGTATTTTTTTGGCGTCTCGCGGCCAGAGGTGTGCAAGGCGCTAACGAGCGTGAGCGTATTGGAGCAGCCGTATGTGGAACTCGATGCGATGGAATGTGAGTATTCGCGAACGACAACGCCCTGCGTTGTTTGTTTGTCACCTATCGTGCGATTTGAGAATATGTAGTGCTGACCATGTGTGTGTGATGACAGGGACGGAGAATGCGTATCTGCGCGCGTGGTTTAGGGCACAGAAAAAGGAGGGTATGGCCGCACACGTTCCTCGTTGATTGATGGTGTCTCACGCGTCCTGCAGCGGTACTTCCGGGCCGTCAAAAACGGGATGTCGACTTTCACGAGACCTTGGTCAGATCACCTCGGAGATTACAGCTGAAAAGTTGCGGGAGAGCGGACGATTCCGGGGGCGGTATGCCTTTTCTTCAGTTTCTGCCATCGTCGCTGACGTGCCCGTTCCTCAGACAGCTTTGCAGACGTGTCCGACGATCCTCTACAAACGCCCCTCAAAGCGTTTGAATCCTTTGGCGCCCTCGACCACTCCTCCCTCTCAGCGCTCGCGCCCTACTTTCTATTCTAGCGAAACCGGCGACAGTCGTGTTTCCGAAAGAAGCTAAGGAGTTCGGTCAAAGCTTTCGTGTTTGGGGTGGGGTTTGGCGGAGAAGAAAAGGCGTCTGCTGACCGGTGAGTCGAAATAAGGCCACCCGGCCACTGACTTGAAGCGTATCGACTTAAAAATGATTTAGGGTTTTCGGGAACGAATGAGTCAATATCTATTGCCACTGCACATCACTCATGTGACTCCGATCACCAGTGAGGCACGAATGCAAAGGTTACGTCGTATCTTTTATAGTAGGAGAATCAGCATTGCATGTGCATGACCCGCAAAGACGGCGATCGACGAAACACGAAACACTGCGCACACACGTGACGGGCGCACCCTCCGTTTGCACAGCAATTAGACCAATGCGTCGTCGACGATGCGCATGCTGGAATTGACGCTACACGAACACACGACACTATTGACGTAGAATGAGTCACGTTTGCACAGCAATTAGACCAATGCGTCGTATACCTCGACGATGCGCATGCTGGTGGTACCGACATCAGGTTTCCCATTGGCTTCCGTGCTATGGCCTAAAGTCACCAAAGATCGTCTGGTTCAAGGTGTGTGTCACTTGCACTTCTCATGTTGTGGATCTGAAATAAATGTTGCTGGCTCGCAGGCTGCATGCGGAAGCTTGGCCATGGTCATTCTATCATGTTCTTCGCACCTCTTGAGGTCGACAGGCGTATCCGTTCCGTGGCCAGGAAAAAGGCCCCGAGGATGTCGTCGACACGATGGATATTCTACGCTGGGACAACGATGGACTTTGCGAGGACCGTTCTGAGCTCGTCGGGAAGCTGGATGAATACTTGCGCCCCGTCTTCTGGGTCGTCCTCGGGAGGGCTCACAAGTTCTGTTATCTTGAGCCCATACGAGGTCAGTTACTTAATGCCGTATATCCGGTCGAGCAAAAAGGTTCACCTGCATCTGTAACACGCCCCGCGTCATCAAGTCGATTGAAGCAATGCGACGATCTCGCCTTTTACAATATTCCCATGGTACCCGCTGGGTGGACTCCTCCTCGCCTTTGATGGATCAGCTGAATGTGTTCGCGGGACAGCTCTATCTGAAGGACTACGAAACTTATATTCGGTTATATCGTTTTCGCGTGTACTTTCAAGGCGAAGAGGATATTGAGGCCAACTGCGACGGGTTCATCGCTCCAAACAATCGACTGCAGCACTTGCAGAACGTCTACACATTCCAAAAGGTCGCCGCTGGATGCAGTGAAGACGTTGGTGGCTCTTCGCAGGAAAGGCATGCCCTTCGCATTGACGTTTACTTGACGAACACCATTTCCGCAGTGTTGACGTATGTGTCTATGTCAATCTTTGTTTTTTCCCCGCCTCACCTTTTCCCCCCGTTCCGTTCAAGGTGACTGATAATTCGGACTGAGCCAGCTCTTCGGTCGAACAACTCGGACAATTGTGGAAATCCTCTCATCCGGTGGACATGCTAGACACGTTTCTCGAAGATAAAGTGGTGGGCTTCGGAAGCACACTGATGAAGGTGACCGTGTATGTACACTGTGCCAATATGCATGATTGATCTTCCCCTTTCTCCCGAACATAGCTCGCTTCATCCAAAGACCACCTGACGTCGACAGTCTCCACCATCCAGACTCAGAATCAGTTCAAAAATAGTTCTATTTGACTGTCATGTCAATATTACTTGTCATCATACTGTGCGGCTTAGACAGGGTAAGGAACCTCTTCCTGAAAATCCAGTTCATGTCTCCATTTGTCCACCGACTCTAGACATGAATTTTTCCCGGGATCCAAGCCGCTACCGCAGTGCTTGCAAGCGGAGTCTTTTGCAGTCAGAGTGTTGTGAGTGAGGACACAGAGGTTTGAACCAGCTGCAATATCTCCCAATAGCGTAACTGCCTGTCCTTCGAGGCCTCGGATTTCTCTCGCCAGCTCAGAGACAAAGGCATGGAAGTCACTTTTCGTCTGAAGAATCGAAGAGCTTGCTTCAGGCAGTGTTCTGGCACCGGCACCCTCCCCTTGGTTGCTGCGTGCAGCTTTCGTTGCCGGGCTTTCATCACTGTCGGGGTCCTCGTTACGATTATGCTTCAGGTTGCTGCTACCTGGTACTGTGTAGTGATGGATATTTAAGAATTCGAGAGCAGGTTGATGCACCAACCTTTTTGTGTTAATTTGACTAGCAGCTTGGGAGTGTCGCGAATGACGAGAGTGATCGTTTGAGGTTCTACAACGACCAAACCATTGTATGAAGATGTGTACTCGCGGTGGTGGACCTACCGATGATGCTGAAGTCGCTCTCAGCCTGTGGTATGTATGCTGACATAGTAGCTTGGGAGCTTGGGAATGAGGTTGGATGAAGACGCACGCATGCAACTCCCAAGTCACGCTTAAATGGTCAATGTAACTCCTGCTAACGTATGGAGGGTATCCAGATGCGCTTACGACAGCCTGATTTGGAATAGGTTGGAACTATTGCATTTCCTTCAAGTTTGACCTAGGTCAGTGGGAAGAGTTCGCCGAGAGCTCTGAGGCTCGTAAAAATGATAAGTACAATATGCGGTGTCAGGACCTCAAATCGTGCCGCACAAAGAAAGCCATGGATTCATTGATGAAAGCCTAGCAGCTCAGCATTGAGCCTTGAAGGACTCATAGTCTATGTAGGTTGATAAAAATTTACTGTGACTTGGACACTTTCAAGTTTGGGCCGGATTATCGGTGAGATCTCCGATTCCATTTTACGTCACGAAGCGAGCCGCGGCAATGCTAAGAAGCGGCTAGCAGTGCTGGAAGTGTCGATGGGCTTAAGTTTGACAACGAAACAACGTCAAGCGACTCAGAGGAAGCATCAGTGCTGGTATTCGATCGCAAGAGATACGAATTCCTAGAAGGAGCTTCAAGGTCAAGGCAGAACCCATTCATATTGGTCACTGCCCGGGCTCTTGCCGTCAGTCACGCTGTCCCTCAGGCTATAAGACTGTGGCATGAGAGTTCATAGGTGTGTACAATTCTCAGCCCATCCGACGGTCCTGGGACCGTGACTCCATCCTACTGCAGCTATATTGAAAACACGGCCACCACTCGCTTTCGTGACCTTAGTTCTACGATCATCGGCACATGACAACATCACATAACGATCGTCGTGATAGCTCATCACCTGAGCGGGTGACTGGAGAGAAGCGCTCACACGCCAGCGCTTTGCAGCTGGGGCCTAGGAAGAAACCGTGAGATTGTATCACTGACTCGGATTGTCCACTGACGCTGACTCACGTTTCCCCAGGACGACTCAGGATCCGCTTGTCCACCATGGAAGGCACTTTGGGCGGTCTGTGCACGCTTTTTGCAACATCCAAACCCTCATCACCAACGGTCTCTTACTTATGAACGGCGACGAACAGCAAGAATCTTTGACAGCCGTGTGAGTTCGACTCTCAGTGGGTTCGTGCTTATAATTATAATTTTAAATATTCGATTCGTGATCAGCGAACGACAAGAGTACAAGGTGTTCCGCGAGCTCTTTCGCGCGGTCCCCGGGCTTGAGGCACGACTGATGGAATCTTCGGAAGAGGAAGTAATCGCCATCGCCGATCTAGTAAGCCGATCAGTCAATTGTATTGTTCTTCCTGGACTTACCCTGTTGAATTATAGATCCAGAAAGGTGCCAATGGCTCCAGGGCAGACGACACCAAAGGCATGAAAAGTGCGATTATAGACTGGATCACACCTAAGGGCCAGTCCTTGAGCCCTCACATCCCTCGAAATCTCAAGTCTGGACGTGGGTTCAACCATGAACGCACCGGCGCACTGCTATGTCCTGCAGGACTTGACTGGGGCAATGTTGAGTAAGGTTTCTGTCTTTCGTATAATGATCCATTTTCTCAGAACGTGCATTCATAGCACGCGAAACAAGCTTGTAAACGGCCAGATTCATGTAGCTGGCGACCAATGGCCAATTTTCCTATACGCGAACTATTCGTATGACGCCGAGGATCCCTGGAACGGACTCCTTCGAAGTGGCCTCTTGGTCTCCGTGAGTTTTTTTTTCGGCTGTTCCGAGTCAAACACAGTACTGAATTTCAATCGGTTTGAGTAAGGCATTTAAACATATATTTACTTCCCCCAGTTCCGTTGATCAAGAGCCAAAAGCAACGCGATCAGGAAACGCCCGAATCCATGGTATGCGGTCGGTCACAAAGGCATCAATTGCCTATGTTGCTACGCAGGCAGGTTATATCTACCGGGAAACTTTGCTAAACTCACCAGGTTGATTGTAGGCTCGCTTTGCACTCACATCTGCCCAAGTGTTTTCTCGCACTGACCTTACCACAGATTCCGAACGATTTTACAACAGTATACTGGAGTTACTTTTTGACCCCGAGGAGAAGGAGGAAGTGGAGCAGCTGGTGACGTGGTGGAACCGGTATGATTCCAATCACATTGCACTAATATTCCTCACCCAGAATGAATACATAGGCAGGTATTTCCACTTTACGCAGACATAGAACGGTTGCCATCAAAAAATAGCGCGTTAGCCCGGATCCGTCAGAAACGTGCAGAGAACCGGGTGCGCGACGGTGAAGTGGCAGAATAATCTATTATCGTAGAGACACGGACATCTTGTAATACATTCCCGTAGTACAAGTAACCAATGCCACAGTCTGGCTCTCCCGGGCCGTTGCATTCACCGACACTTTACATGCACGATTCTCGTCAGATGTGCCTGTCAGAAAAGCAATACAAAATATAGATCAGGGCCATATTGGTCAGCATGTGCTCATAGGCAACTATGCGAATGGAGTTTATGACCAAATGCGTCGGTGTGCAAGGAATTTTAATGCAGGACGAGACGACAGATATTGAACTATTGGTCAGCATTGTGCCCGGATCAGCGACTCTGAAAGCACGGTATTTGTGCTCGAAGGTATCTCTCTGAGAAGAATTAAATTACAAGGTCGAGAGGGCAGATATGGGACATACCAGTTAGTGTTGGGCTCGTGAGCGACTCTGGGAGCATGGCGTCTGTGAGCGGAGGCGCCTGTGTGCGAAGCATTACAATGCAGGGCGGGAAAGGTGGGTGTGGGGAGTACCAGTCCGTGTGGAGGCAATGAGCGAGTATGTACGCATGGTGCGGATGTAAGCCATACCTGGCGGTATTGGGCTCATTGGCGACTCTGTGAGCATGGAAACTGTGAGAAAAGGTGCCTGTGTTTGAAGAACTACACTACAAATTCAGAAAGGCGTATGTGGGACATTTCGTCAATGTTGAACTCACGAGCGACATCGGAAGCGTGGTGGTGACGGTGAGCGCGGCGCCTGTGTGCGAAGGGTTAGAATATGAGGCCAGGAGGGAGGATGTGAGGCATACCTGTCAGAATTAGGCTCGTTGGCGAGTCTGCGAGCATGTCGTTTGCGAGCGGAGGCGTCTGCGTGCGAAGCATTACGATGCAGGTAAGGAAGGTATATGTGGGGAATACCAGTCGTCGTTGGAGCAATCAGCGAGTCTGTATGCATGGAGCTTGTGGGAGAATGTGCCTATGTGCGAAGGGTTAGAGTGTGGGGTCGGGAGGGCAGATAGTGAGCCATACCTGTCAGCATTAGGTTCATTGGCGAGTCTGCGAGCGTGGCGTCGGTGAGCGGAGGCGCCGGTGCGCGAAGTATTATCATGCAGGTAAGAAAGGCAGATGTGGGGAATACTGGTCGGGTTTGGGGTAATCAGCGAATCTGTATGCATGGCACTTATGATAGAATGCCTATAAGCATTAGGCTCACGGGCAAGTCCGCGAGCATGGTATCGGTAGAGCAGAGGTGCCTGAAAGGTGCATGTGGGGCATATTAGTCAGCATTGGACTTCATGAACAACTCCGGAAACATGATAACAATGAGTACAGACTATCTGTACATGAAATATGTCTCTTGTATTTTTGTCTATTGTCTCAATGGCACGGTTGACAATATTTCATTTTGTTAATCTTATTGTCTTATATAAGAGAGTGATAATATATTTTAATTGCTGCCATGGCACCCAGAGATTAACTGAGCTGATCAATTGTTGTACAAGAATGATGGAGGAGGGTGTACATGGCATACATTATAATATTATATAAGGTCATCTCAGACTCTCATCGATTTCCTGATGCAGCGAAACGATGACGAAGCGACGAAATCGAATCAGTCCGGTACTGATGGAAGCACTACAGATGGTTAAATTTTTCCTCAAGAAAGAACGCCTCAATTTCACGGCAGGATGGATGACATCAACGTCTCAGATGGTTGTTGATGTCGACGATGACGACGTCCTGGCGACAATCGTTCAGGATGTCAACAACCGTTCAGACGGGTCCAACAGGATGGACTTTGAGATTGACCACGTCATTGGGATCATTTGTGACGAGGAGGCGGATGAAGGAAATTGACGTCGGGCGATTCTGCTTTTCATGCTCATACGGTATAACTATGCTTCCAATTTCGCTACTACGGTACTATATACATGATGAGTGCTGCCACGGTGCAGTCACCCCACCCAGCGCACTGCCTACTGTTTAAGCCGAGGCACGAGGACGGCGTAACAAGCCGTACTCGATACATCCAAACTGTTAGCTCTGTGCGTGAGAAACAAAGTCACGGGTTCCCACCTTCTTGCTTCTCACTTTGCTACCTCAGCAGCCTTCGTAGCGTTCCGCCAGCATCCCGTCAATGCCTTCACTAACGGTCGAACTTGAAGCCACCGATGGCCTGTCCAACATATGCCCCCAATAGGTCGAAGCTAACGCCCGCGGCCCGCCACTACTCTGAGTCCGACGATGACTCCACCATCCTTGTCACATCTGGACCTTATATTCAGAGCTAGACATAGTAAGTTCCATCACGTTCATATTGCACGAGGAGCCACAGAGCAAGATTCAAGTGGGCGTATACTCTATAATCATTCGACCATCCAAGCGTCATCGAGAGCTATTGTCTAGGTCACAAAAAGTGAGGACAAGTGCCCTCTCTCGCACGGTTCTGCTCATCGCTTACACGTTACACATCCCAAAGGTGCAAACGACACTTCGAATATGACGGCGCGCCGCGCGCGTGTTCGTCGCACGCCAGATCGGTTCGTTCCTTTACGAGGGTGAACATCATATCGTATTTAGTGCAGTAGGGTGAGTTTCGTGAACTGTGCACGGAGAAATGTGCTCACCGGACACCTGCACTTTGTGCAGGGCCACTTCTATCTTCCAGTTCGTTTTGGCAGAGGACGACAATCAACCAGACCGTGACGTCCGGCCCATCGGGACTTCGGAAAGGCTGCGATTAATTTCGCCTTTTCCGTGGATGGAATGCGCGTGTGGTGTGGTAAATACACTGTCAATGTCAATACTACACGTATATAGTATGGTATATAGATGATATGTGCAGCAGCTGCAACAGTGCCGTCGCTGCCGTGCTGCTACGGTCTACCCCCACTGCCCGGCGCGTCGACTTGAGTTGACTTCGAGTCGACTAGGTCGGCTTGAGCCGGCATTCCGGAGCCGGCAATTTCATGAACCGGTGGCCCGGCTAAAAGTGTATAGCCACTGACTTGGCTATGACTTAAGTCGGTAAGAAGTCGGAGTTGCGGTAACACTAACCCATCGGTACCGTGACCGTCGCATCCACTTGGTTGAGAGGGGGCCTTGTCCTAGACTTCTTTATGACAGCAGCGCTGGAATTGTCGTTGTCGTCATCCGAGAGAATAACTCTGCGCTTTGCCATGTTAGTGGAAGGGAGAAGGCAAGGAACGACGCGAGTTTTTCGCCATTTTGAACAGTCGAGCCGGCAGGAAGCTGCATGTTTTATTACAAAAGATTTGTAATCGCTTAGTCGCTAACAAAACTACTCTTTGTGTGAAAACGGCGAGAGGGACATGCAAAGAATTGAACTAAAATGGTGTCGTACGACCATGCAAACGACCCATCCTACTTTGTTCTTGGTACCTCGGAACTCCACCCGGCTGATCATCTGTCCGAATACTATCTGTGTGATGCTTCTTTGGAGGACGGATTTCTGCTTGATTCAACTCGGAGGTAGCAGGACGTTTAGAATTACTTCCGGAAGACGACTTTGATTTGTCCGAAAGAAAGTGGTTGATCCCTCTAGCATTAGAACTGCTCCCAGAGGACTTGCCCAACTGACGAACTGTGTTAATACGTGGGAGGTACTCAGACGGTGGTGGATCGGTCAGCCTGGGAATGGTGAATGGTGCAATAGACGAAGAATCGGGGGGGGTATTGAGATGACCAAATAGATTGGAGGGAAGAGACGAAGAAGCTTCTGGATTTTCAGACTGTGGGTATATTTTCGATTTCGGGTGAATGCAGGACGGTGGGGCGTCAAGCTGTTGGTGTACGAGTTTCGGAGTTGGGATAGACATAGAGGACGACATGGTGCTGACATGCGTCGGCGTAGATTCGCGGGCTCGGGAAAGTGTATCGGGCTCCTGGGCACTGGCAGGGATCGAAGCTATTGAGTCATCCGAGCCCCATGCCTCCCAGTGTGTAGGTGGGAGATCGGAAAGCACACCAGCGATCGCAGACAGAAAGGCAGCGTGCCGGAATTCTGAGTTTGACTTGAATACGCCGTTCTCGTCGGTTTTGATGGGTAGAATGAGTTCACGCCGGATGACGTCGAGGAGGGGTATAACGGGACTGAAGTACGGAGATATGTTTGGTAGAATAAGTGTCGTCCATCCAAAGTTGGACTGGATGACAAGGGTCTTCTGAATAGTAGGTTTGAATATAGCAAAGTATGGGTCGAAACAGACGGCCAACTCTTCGTCTGATTTGGGGTTCTTGGGCTCGCTGAAAAAGAGGCACACGCCGAGCAAGACATAGAAAAATGATTCCAAGTCATGCTCGGGTTTGTGCTCCACGGGCTGTCCTGGGCCAATGTGACTAAGTTCTGTGGCCATCCAAGGCCACGTTCCCTACGACACTTCAGAACGCGAATGCAACCGAAAAGGAAAAAGAAACTTACCGTGCGATGAAGCTTATCGTTAGCATCGTACATACTCCTTGACGTGTCATGACCCATCGGGATGACTATATCATCCGTACTCTTCAATTCGTTACATGCCAGTACATATACAATGTCCTTTCCTCCGGCCCGCTTGACGGGGATCAAATCAATTGAGGGAGCTTGCAGGGGATGGTTGGGTAGAGTTTGAGTTTGAGAGGGTCCCGGAGTTTGAGAGGGTCCTGGAGTTTGAGAGGGTCCCGGAGTTTGAGGGGGTCCGCGTGTATGGGTGGAAAGACGCCTCGACTCGAAGGGCAAACCAGATAGAGGAATCTGGTCGTTGGATGGAGAGAACGTAGGGCGGTCGGGAGCAGAGGCTGCGGGTGCATAGATGGAAAGATGCCCCGACGGGGTAGGGGCTGCGGGAGTAGGAGAGAACGGGAAGTCGGGAGCGGAAAGACGCCCTGACCCGAAGGGCAAACCCAATAGAGGAAACCGTGAAGAGAACCTAGCGTAGTCGGGAGCAGGGGCAGGGGCTGCGGGAGTAGGAGAGAACGGGTAGTCGGGAGCGGAAAGACGCCCCGACTCGAACTGCTCGTTGGATGGAGAGAACCTAGCGCAGTCGGGAGCAGGGGTAGGGGCTGCGGGAGTAGGAGAGAACGGGTACTAGTTGGGAGCGGAAAGACGCCCCAACCCGAACTGCTCGTTGGATGGAGAGAATATAGCGTAGTCGGGAGCAGGGGTAGGGGCTGCGGGAGGAGGGGCTGCGGGAGTAGGGGCTGCGT
>JBBPPS010000069.1:0-19893 GCA_038092175.1 Boletus coffeatus
TGTCAGGATATGCTCCAGGAGACGAACAACCGGATCAACCCCGGCGTAAGTAACAGGCGGCGCGATATCGAAATCGCCAAACAGACGCTTGAAGTCTTCCTCGCCTGTAATTTTTCGGTTAGAAGCGTGATAGAGCATTTCCCGGGTCTGAACAGCGGACTCTTTCGATGGATTCTCTGCGAGTTCAAAGGGAACTGTCAGAAAAGTAGAGACAAAAGTAGCCAGAAACATACGTGGGTCGTTCTGTGCACGAAGAGAACCGATTTCGTCCTGGAGCCGTTCATTTTCAGCCTGGGACTCATGAAGTTTCTGAGTGACTTCCTCTACATTCGCAGATGTGATTATCAACACGGCATGAATGAGAATGTATAAAACGTACCTAAGTGTTCCTCATTGGACTTCATCGTCTGCTCGAGTAGGCCTTTGTCTTCCTTGAGCTGAGCAACCTCTTTACGAAGTGCCTCGATAAGTACCTCTATATTTATCAGAGCCGCGACATGGTTGTCAGCACGGCGTGAACAAGAATAGACAAAGGGTATAACAAGCGCACCTTGCTCTTCTAGGCGCTTCGTCGTGTCTTCATTCTCCGCAGGTTGTCCCGGCTCCGAGGGAATCTATTTGATATAAATAAGTAATCTGTGATGAGAACGTGATGTGATTTGAGTTTTGAAACTTACGGACGGGAGGTCGGGAAGACGCTGTATGATAATTTTCTTGTCTGAAGCGACTGCGATGTCGTAGTTAGGCGATATGGCCATGGGCGCAGTAGAAGTGAAGCCATGCAAGGCGACCCCAAGGTTCTGGTGAGTCATAACATCCCAGAAGGAGAACGTCGAATTTCCGGAGGTTGCGATCAACCTGTCATCGCACGACAACTTTGCTATATAATTTGCAATGTCTTTGTCGTCGTCGATGTTCCACCTTAAGTGTGTCGTCTGAGTGGGCACGTCGAGGCAGTGGATGTCTCCGCTGGAAGACAAGGCAAACAGTTCTTCGCTATTGCTCTTCCAAGCAATGCTTCCGTTCAGTGCGGTGCATACGTAGACTGGAAAGTTTGCGAGCAGTTGGCCGTTGTGACTGTCGTAGACTTGCACAGACTCCCTGTAATATGTAGCTGCTGCGATACGTTGCCCATTGGGCGAGAACTTGACAGCAGTGACGAAGTCGTCGAGTAGCAAAGGGCCGAGCTTCTGCTTGCCAGTGCCATCTGGAAGAGGCCAAATGATGACTGTTTTGTCGTCTGATCCGCTTGCTATTCTCAGGCTCGTCGACTCGGAGTCAGCGGAGATGTCCACCGCGTTCACCGCTCGGTCGTGTGAGTGTCGAAATTGAAAGCTTGTCTTTTCGTGATCTTTCGCGTCCCATACCATCACTTGGCCGTCCAATGTCCCAGCGACGATCCACTTTCCGTCCGGTGAGATTACCGCGTCTCCAACAGCAGTTCCGGCGTCCATTGCTTTCCCCACCTCCTTGCCATCCGCCACTCCCCATCGTCGAATCTTTCCTCGTCCTCCTACGCTCACGAGTTCCTTCCCGTCAGGGAAAAATATGACCGTGCGTATGATCTCGTTATCTTGAAGATCGATATTGATCGGGTTCTCGCCAACGATATGATTTTCACTTGGTTCTTTGCTCTCGTCAGTGCCTTCATCGATGGTATTGCTTGCGCACTACTCACCGTCCGGGATGTCTTGGCCGTCTGTATTCAAGTTGGGGGGCATACTGAACGGATTCCAGTGGGGTGCAAAGCGAAGGGCTATTTGTCGTGTACTCCGGGCGCTGAATCATAGCCTGGTTTAAATATGCGTCTACTTTCTTCGAAATTCGACACGCAGTTACCCCGTGCCCTGCGCGCTCAGTGTGTTCATCCTGCAAGAGTACATCATGGTTCGGCACTTACGGCAAGGTCAGTCACCGGCGTTCGGCAAAGAACTTCGAAGATCCCTTTTTTTTCTCCTTCCCTCCGTTACTGCCACTCCTGGCAACATTGGCATCACTCCGCGTTCACAGTCAATGTAATTTCCTCCACATCTGTACGCAAGGTAAACAATATGGAAGGCACAATCCCTTTCAAATTCGAGAAGAATCTATTGGAAAGGTGATTGATGCACGCTCCAATTTTTCCTATATCCCTGAACTCAGGGAGCTGCTTACTCATTTCTCAAACAGTGGCCACTCTGAATGATCGTGAGGGGCAGTACTTGACGCATCGATAGCCGGCGCGAGGGCGTAGCTCCATTCCATACTTGTGATTTGTCACAGTAAATGTTTTTTTTTCCTGTTCGCGACCTTGCGTCACCACACTGGTCGAGTCAATCAATACACTTCTACGGATTGGCCGACGAAGTGACTGACATCAACGCCCGGACTGAGGATGTCGCTGTTGATACTGACCAGAACCGCTGGACCCTTGTTGCCAGTGGGTGATAAGCGAGACCGTGAACCGTGTCCGTGCATGTTCCAGAAACAAAACCAGTGGTGCCAGTGGCTAAGTGACACAGAGGCACTGGCGTCTTCCATCCGATACTTAATGCACTAATGCGCGTCATCTTCGCTTCGCAATTTATTTAGCCGTACTTATGTAATGTCTACGAGTGCTGACATAAGTGCTTCGATGTGCGAACGAGAGACAGGAAACATCCACGATAGAGGATTCTGCGCGTAGTTTCGAAACTTTGTTACCCTTTCACCGCTTCGAGATTTCTGATTTCCTCGCAACTTCTACTCAGTGAGTGTATGCGATACTTGGCCACTTACTAATCTCGACTCGCCAACTTCCCCGTCCAGTGACGAACTTTTTATCTGTCCGCATGTTTGCAACATGTCACGTCGATGGAATCCTCGTTTTAGGCTCGCTTGTCATCATCATAGGCGCCCTGCAAAACTTAATTCCCTCCATGAATAAGTAATCGAATTCTATTTGGAAGTCCCTGAGAACGTAGGAGGAAATGAGTGGATTAGGTGGACCGAGTAGACGAATACAATGTTACCATGTACGGCTACTCCGACTGCTACTGTATGACGAGATGGGGGAGGAGGTACACGCTTACCGGTCTGTGGCGGACATGAAGCGCCTGCCTCCGGGTGTAAGCTGAGATCCAAGTTTCCAGAAACGCAAGGTGCGAGAAGAATGCCCAGATAGGAGGTGACATGGTGTATGATCATCGTACGGACTCACTGATCGGGGGAAGCTTGAATATAGGGCGCAAGGATTTGAGCGCGATTGGGCAGGTATACGAATGTATCATTTATTCAAGGCCCAGTGTCCCTTGATCTTAACCAGGTCGGGAAGTGTACTGCGGAGAAGGTATTCGAGGGCGCCAATCTGCGCAACGTAACGCGTCAAAGAGATATTTCACGAGCCTTGATTGGCTGGTGGACTAACCCTGAAACCAAAATGGGGTTGATTACCCTCGTGGAGGCTGCCTCCCCTCGGGTAGCTTTGCAGATTGGAGCCATTGAATGCGGGTGCCGTGACCCTTTGAGCCACGTGGTTGTGATGACAGTGGGTTACATAGTACAAGACTCCTCGGATCTTGCGAAACTTTAAGCGAATGAGGGGCGGAGGCCGGGCGTCGCGGTTCTGTGCGCGTTGAGAGGGTGGTGATTGAGAAGAGTCGCGTGTGAGTCGCACTGCGGGTCTGTTCTGTCGAGCCCAATTGATGTCCGAGTCCCTGCAGAAGCGGGCGTACTCGGCGGTACATAGGATAAATTTTGACTTCCAGCCTGAGGCCCTGAGTGTTGTTAAGTGTCGAAGGGTTCGGAATGTATGTATAATAAGGCACTGGTGTTTCCCATCGAAGAAGGCGACAAAATATACTAGCACCAAACGTTTGGAATCAATTCAAGTAATTCGGGGGTTTCCCTTTGCTGTTAAGAAGGTTTAAGGAGTTGGCCTCTGAGTTCCTATACATGTAAACTTAGCAAGAAATAACTTTTAAAAGCATTACTCACCGTGGCATTGTTTTGTTTCTCGGAGCCACAGGCCGGTAAATTCTTTTGGTCCTGCAGTCATCTAAGTTGCCACGGCCCCACTGTGCAACGTGTTGTCTTATTGAATAATTTGTCACCTGAGACACAGCCGAGTGTGTTCACTTAACAGATTATGTACTTATGCATTAGCATATTGTCCCCGAGTTGATGAATTTACACATCAAACAAATTGATTAGCAAATTTTGAAAATTCTCAAAAATATATAGGCCTCCATTATTTGGGAACATTTAATATATATATAAATCGAAAATACGCTGACTTTGTTCAGCATGCAATGAACCGTTATCATATTTGAAAACATAGGCAGCATGCCTACTGAATATGATCTGCATACAGATTAAAAAACAGATTGAGGGCATGATGACTATACATATTTCGAGACAAAGTTTACATCTATTTGGTGTACAAGCACAGACTCGGAGAGCAAACAAAATCCAAAGATATTTTAGAATATGAACAAGCACTTGTCTAGCACTCATATTTCTTACGCGATTCAAGATATGTCCAAAAGTCATATTAGGAGCCCACTCAGTACGCCATTCAGCGGCCCGCTCCCCCAAGGGGGCCACTGACATCACCGGGCTCCTGTGGAGGCATAGGGTTCCTGCGAATCATCAAGATGGGGTTTAATGGGGGTCCAAACTAACTCACCAGGCTAGGAATATCGACATCCTTACGAGCAGAGAGCATTGAACGGGCTCCAGTGGTCTGACCTTGGAACCAGATGTCGTCATACCAGTTACGAGGCAGCCCAGGGACTGGAATTGATCGTAATTCCTTCCTCCCCGCCTCCCAATGACGCTTCAACGAGGAATTTCCGATTTGTTCCAACATATTTTCCTGTCTGACGGCTGATTCATACGTCTCCAAAGACTTGAATAAATGCGAAATGCTAAGATCGATCCAAGGAAGTTCAATGCGCCGTAGTGTCTTTGGCTTTGAGACAGGAGGGCTGTCAGACTCGTCACCACTCATACCTTCAACACCAAGTCGTCCAATCATTTTGTGAATACTATCCCACCTCTCCGGATCTCGAGCTCGATTTTGCGATACAATTTTTTGGCGCCTAGCGAAAGTCTGAGACGGCCGCATCAGCAAAATCCAAGAGAATTTAGAATGGACACACCCCATGGCGACGGGTCGTCATTCTGTCGCCTTTCCACCTCCTCTCCTCTCTTGCGGCCAATAAGGCCATGGCCTGGGCCTGGTCCTCTCCAACACACTGATTGACCCTTGCTTGTATGCGATGGGCCCGGTGCGTTCGACTTATTTTCTGTTCACAAAGTTTACGGAGAGTCGGGAGATTCATGGTGTGCTCGTCAAATATGACATCTGGATAAGTAGCTGCTTTGAGGAGATTGTAAAAATCAACCGATAGGATGGTGATGGCCTCAGAATTCCAACGGGACGAAGTCAGAGGACTGCAACTCCAATCTAACGCGATATGCTCCAGCGATGGGGGTGAGGTGCCATCCGCGTTGAATGCATCCACAGCTTCGGTCAGAGCTGCCGCAGGAAGACCACCGGCGCGTCCAGATGGAATGACCATCTTCCCCCGAAGATAATCACGGAATGCTTTCTACGTATATAATTATGAGTGCCAGCTTCAACCTGGAACTTGGAAATGGAAAGTCGACTCACATGCAGACGATTCAGTTTTCCTCGCGGTCCAGGCTTCTTTCGAGATCGCACAACTTGATCGACTTCATCTGAATCACTTTCTGGTTCGCTCGTCTTATGAGACCCGGCTGAATTTTTTAAAGCGAACGTTGTGAACTGAGACTCGATAAATTCTGTAAGGCGGGGGATGCAGGCGTCAACGATTCCTCGAACAGTGGGTTCAACAAGGCCCACGGTGGCCGCGTTGAGACGCTCAGCAATTTCCCGATCAAGGACAGCCCCCAAAGCCGCTGGGAGCGGCAATGGCCTGGTAGGTCTTGCGGTTCTATCTGTAAAGGGTCCTTGTGCTGAGGACCGGTCCGGATAGATCGACGAGGGACCCGTCTGGAGACTCCGTGGAGCTAGAGGTGTGGAGGTGGTCACACCTACCGCCGGTAAGGAGAGTCCTTGAGGTGATGGAGGGTCTGTATGCATTGGATTCGTCTCAAGGCTAGTTCCGCCAGCGGAACTTGCAGACCCGAGAACAAGGAGTGGTGTCGAGGGGGGATCTTCAAGCAGTGCGGGGAGCGGAGGTAAGACAGGGCTGATATGCATTGGGTCTGCCTCAGTCCCGCTAGCAGAACTTACGGGCTCAGTGGGGTGCGTAAGTTTTTCTGGAACCGGATGGCGAGTAGGGGATGAGTCTTCATCCATGGGGGAGGACTGCTGGGAGGCTTGGTGCGGAGTAGGAGGGACGACAGCTGCAGATTGAGTGCCTAGTTGGCGAACAATCCGAAGAGGACGGGGTTCACGGAGACGACTTCGGATGGGACCTGGTGAGCTACTTGGGGGTGAGTTCGGGGGAGGAGATACATATGCCAGTGGAGCCGTTTCTGGGACATGAGAAGGATCAGTAACCTGTGTAATCGGGTAAGAAACTGTAATGGCATGGAAATCGGCGAAACTCGCCTGCGATCCAACGGGAGTAGCACTTTCCTCACGAGGACCTTCGCGAGGCCTAAAGCGAGTGTAGGGCGAATACGGTAGAGAATTGTCTTGAGCGTGAACCTCTTGATGCTCTGGGACTGTAGGGGCACGAATAAAACGTTGGCCGAGGGTGTAAATGCTACGTCTAGAAAACTCCCCAGCCTGAGACTCAAATTTAACGCCAGGGAAAATGTAAATATAATGTACTCACCGTCCGAGATATTTTCCCGATAGCATCTAATGCGGATGCTGGCGAAATCGCTGCTTCTAAATCTTCTTGGTGGGACATGGCAGCAATGGCAGTGGACGCGGGTATGGGGTGTGCGACTCACTGAGGCTGCGTCCATTGTGTGTATATATTGGAAGCCCGGGTCATCTTGGACGACCAGCCCGAGTGTCATGACAGTCTAGACAATTATCGACTAATGAGAAATGTACAATAAGACAATGAGTACCTTGGGCCCGAATCCCAAACACGATTACTCTCTGTCTTTTGTTACATCACATTGGGGACTGACTGACAATGTTAACTATTACTATTGTACTATTGTACTCTACATAATTTACTATGAGGGGATGAGTGGCATAGTTACAGCCTTATGAGGGGATACATCGGATGAGGGAAGGAAAAGAGAGGTCGTGAGAAAGGTTAACTCTTAAATAGTGTCCAGCGATTTACAGGCACGTGACATCTCATCGCTGGACACTATTTATGAGTTAACCTTTCTCACGCCTCTCTTTTCCCCTTCCCTCATCCGACGCCTCATAAGGCTGCAACTATATGCCACTCATCCCCTCATAAGTAAATTATGTAGAGTACAATAGTAATAGTTAACGTAACAAGAGAAAGACGCCCGGAAAGGGTACGTCGTTACGCTTATTGTATATAATATGACGAAGGCACTCATAATCGGATTACCCGAAGTACGTATGCATACAGCAGCTAATCACTCGAGTCCATTTTCTTGGCGAAGGTGCGTCGTTACGCTGGCTTATTGTCTGCGAATGAAAATAATACTGAAGGCCAGTGTCCAAACTACAGGTTGGTCATTCTTATATCTATCGGTCAGTATAGCAGCAATGTTATCTTCAAAAACATGCCCAAAGTCACACCGCATTGGACTTTCCACCGACATTTCTTTCCTCTGACCTGCCGTTCCAAATTTTCTCCGGAACGTGCGATCACACCGCCCCCACTAACTCAACATAGAATCTTCCTTCGTGAAGAAGCCGAGGTCACAGCCGAGTGCCAGTCAGAGCCTGTCAGGATAGGTTCCGCTGCACCGCAGTCCAAGATGTTGATACTCAAGCCTCGGGGGGATGTTTCAAGGATCAGTCGTGGCGGGTACAACCTACAGGATAAACTCGGTTGGCCCCCAAATGAATACGAGGAGGTTCGGGTCAGTATGATACACGTTTATCAGATATGGTCTCTGAGTACCCAGCAGGCTTTTATTGTTCATCTGGCTCGGGAACATCTCGCCGTCCGGAAACCGTGGAGTAGACAGTTGAAGGAACAACTACAAATTGTTTTTGTCAAAGTTGGGTCACATCCGCTCGTCCTGCCTGCCTCTAATATTTTGTCTAGGCAAAGGAGAGATATCCACAGCTTTTGGAGTATGACAACGATTGGGTTGTCTCGGACTTTCTGAGAATTTACCTAAAGAATAGTTCAGGACGTGGCATGTAGCTACTAGCACTTAGTGTACGGGCAATATGTGTATATTCTACCTGCTCGTCTGAGTCCGTGGGCGATACAGGCGACAAGATTCCGCAGGTGAGGATGCACGGCGCAACCCATCATTATGGCAATCTGTTGAGCAATTCGAATACCGGTGTGACTTCTTTTTGCTGCAGCAAACTGCCTTGAGGAAGGGAAGTAGCGAAGGGATACCAAGGGCAGATGCAACGACGGAGAATGCGCGTGCGGTCGTGTTGTGGACATATTCATTGGCATGATCGATATCAGGGCACATGGTGGAGATCATGTGAGCGAGACCAGTTGCTTTTGACAGGTTGGATATGATTTCGCGTCCTTCAACGCGAGCGTAGTAATACACGTCGACGAGGAGGCTCGATAACGACTAGAATCTTGTGCACGCACGGAGGGACTGACGAGGTCGTCGAATTGGCACTAATACAATGTTACTCGACGTTTATGAGTGGTATAATAGCCACTTCGTAAGTGGCCTACGTGACGAGGGTGAGATGTACAAGGATTCACTCATATATACACAGTTTATAGCGTACATGTCCAATGGTACTGAGAAACGACTTGGATGTTCTGAGTGATAAGTCAGCCTCTGCGTCATTGTAGGACTGAAGGTACGAGGAAATACTCACAAATTCTTAATGGTACTTCGGAAATGCAACTTGGAGCTCGTCTGGATTGGTTGCCTGCTTCATAAAGGAGGTCCGAAGTGCGCCAATTTCATCCTCTGAGGTGCATACGCGTCCTGGTACTAATGTCAATGATTCCACGTTGGGAAAAACCCTCATCCACGGTGCACAATAATTCTGGGGGGGCACATTAGCTGGTGTTTAACTTAAATGAGCTATCGCACCAAGATTTCCTCATCTCCATCCGTTGCGGTATCGAAAGAAGCCGATATTCTGAGCCGCATAGCTCCACAAGTTCGTGCTTCAGTCTTTGGGAACAACAACCCAGTCTTCGAGACCGACTTTGAAAGGAAATATATTTTTGCCTCACGTAACCCAGGCAGGTGCTGAGCGCAATCCAACACCTTCGAGATCAGGGAAATGCGAGGTTTGGTGTTGCTGAGTGTGACCGAGAGGGAAGTTACTGAACCAGGACAGCGAAGCTGTCTCAGGAGTGGTGTCAAGTATTCAGCTGGACCACCGACGGTATGCAACGAAGGGAGATGAATAGAATGGGCAAACAGTTGGGAAGAGGATCGAGTCTTCTCTGATTCACCGCTAATAAAGAGAGATTCAATGCGATGATGTCGTTGCAAGAATTTCGTCAGGTTTATGAGTGAGCATTCCTGGTCCACCTCTAGGTGCTGTAGAAGGGGTAAATCCAAAGATTGAAGCAGTCCCTTCCACATAGTAGGGGAGAGCCCTGTGTCACGCAGGAAGAGTTCCTTGAGAGGAGAATTGCGGAGCATAGATATGGTGAAAGAAATGATGGATGGAGAGAAAATAGTGTTGCCGCTTGATGAAAAATATTCGAGCCGACTAGGGGTCGCACGGGGAGACGGTGGAAATGATGCTATATTGAGCAAGGGTGCACAGCGAGCAGAGTAGCAAAGTTTCTGACATCCAGAGGATTTGATACGGGCAAGAAGGGTCGATGTGGATGTGAATAACGGGTGACCAAAGCAGGTCAGATAAACCGCTGGTATACCGGCGCACTGGGGTGATTCGAAGAATATTTGAAGAGCTTGCAAGTGGGGATCCTTTGCGTTGATCAAAGAACAGTACACGGTCTGTGGGCGAATGAAGTCAACTGTGCGCCTCCATACCATGAGTGCTTCACAATTCTCCTTGTTCACGCTTGTCCATGAATCTCCTCGGGCGGAAAAGTCGAGGGCAGCGAAATAGCGTGGGGCAGCGATATTTTTCAAAATCGTGGAGACCTTGGTGCAAGTCCGAAGGTCTGCGATTCCAAGGCAATCGCAGATATGGTGCAAGAGCTCGTTCGGGAGAATCCACAAACATGTTTTTGAAGCGACCAGAGGGCATTTTACGGGCGGTAAATCGGAGGGGTCCTCAACCCTGTTCGGCGTCCAGAGCTGGCGCTGGAGTTAGAAGTTTCAATGAGGTCTAATAGTGGAACTTACCGGAGTAGGTTGTGGTTCAGCAGTCAAGGATTTTTTTGCGGGCGGTAAGTCGGACGGGTCTGCATCTCCGTTCCGCTTCCGCTTCCGAAGCTGGTATTAAAGTTAGTAATTCTCAATAGGGTACCATTTTTTAATAGTTAAACTTACCGCAGGTCGCGGTATGGTAGTCAGGGATCGTTTTTCAGGCGGTAAGTCGGACGGGTCATCGATTTGCTTTCGAAGCTGGCGTTGGTGATTCTAACTAGAGGACGATTTAATTGTCAAACTTACTAGAGTAATAGCAGTCAGAGATCGTTTCGCGGGCGGTAAGTCAGAGAGGTCATCGTCCTCGTTCTGTTTTCGAAGCTGAAGTTGGTTAGTAATTTGAGTGGGGTATGATTTGATAGATAAACTTACCGGGATGGTAGCAGTCAGGAATCGTTTCGCGGGCGGTAAGTCAGAGAGATCATCGTCCTCGTTCTGTTTTCGAAGCTGGAGTTGGTTAGTAATTTGAGTGGGGTATGATTTGATAGATAAACTTACCGGGATGGTAGCAGTCAGGAATCGTTTCGCGGGCGGTAAGTCAGAGAGGTCATCGTCCTCGTTCTGTTTTCGAAGCTGGAGTTGGTTAGTAATTTGAGTGGGGTATGATTTAATAGATAAACTTACCGGGATGGTAGCAGTCAGGAATCGTTTCGCGGGCGGTAAATCAGAGGGGTCTTCGTCCCTGTTCCGCTTTCGAAGCTGGTGATATAGTGAGTAATTCTGAGCAGGGTACAAAGATTGATATTACCGCAGAAGGCTGCGGTATAGCAGCAGCATGTGAAACGGCGAATTGGCGGCTGGTACTGTTTCCCATCGTTGAGCTTGGCGTATGGAGATATGTTATCATCGACCTACGCTTTTATATTCGATTGCTCGGCGGCAAGCGCGCGGCCCGATCAGCAAATGTAGGCATAGGTATCTCGTACAATCTTACCGAGTGGTGCGAACAATAAGCCAGCATAACAACGTACATTTTGACCCCTGCTTGGAGGCGAGCGTGCGCCCGGCGCATGTCGTAATCATCTTCATTGACTAGCAATGGCTCAACGCCTAGATACGTTTATTGTTACCCGCATACCAGCGTCATGACCATTTGACCTACGCAATTAATTACTTGTTTCTTTTCTTTTTTCTCTTCATTGACTAGCAATGGCTCAACGCCTAGATACGTTATTGTTACCCGCATACCAGCGTCATGACCATTTGACCTACGCAATATTACTTGTTTCTTACTTGTGTCTTTTCTTTTTTTCTATCTTTTTGTCTTTCGTATACATCAGGCAATTTTAACTATTTATACTAATGCTCTAGTAGTCGTGCATGAGTGGCTTATTAGCGAGAGGGATGGGTGGAAGAGAGGGAAAAAGAAAGCGTGAGAAGTGTTCGCTCTTAAATAGTGACTGGCGATTTGAAGCACGTGACGTTTTGGTTGAGTGGCTGCCTGCCAAACGAAAACGTCACGTGGTTCAAATCGCCGGTCACTATTTAAGAGCGAACTTTTCTCACGAACAACTTTCCCGCTTTCTCCCGCTTTCTCTACACAATGCCTCCCCATCCATCCCCGGCGATCATGCAGTACCATGTAATAAGTAGTTAGCGTAGCAGTCAGCCTGTAATTCATGTAAACCAAACTCGAAAGACATACAAAAGAAAGAAAAGACAAATCGAATATGTAGGTTGAATGTTGAAACGCAAAGGTACGGTACTATTGTACTCATTGTTATGTATCGATACGGAGAGCTCAATGTACTGTGTTGTCAGGACGCCGGGTATGACAATAAGCACATGTAACAGTGCTTGTCGGCAATGAACCGGAGGACACTGAAGGTATTCGTTCGTCGTTTTATTGTTTGGCATTCGTTGATAAAGGCTCGAACCTGGCTACCAGGTTCTAGCATCAGCAAATCGAAATTAGTATGGCTCACCCCACCAATGTAAGTCCATGCATTTCACCCGAACATCGTTAAATATTGATGCTACCTTAGATATCTCACAAACTTACGTTGACTCGCCATACCAAGGCTGTCAATGCGCTTGCTATTAGTCCCCGGGGTTCATTACTCCTGAGTGGAGGTGAGTGTCTTTCAGGCTCCCTAATGATGTTAATCGACTGAATCACACGCAGGCAATGACAGTAGAATAGTTGTCTGGAACCTGTCTTCGGGTGAAATGTTGCAGGAAATCTGTGTCCCGTCTGCCGGCTTCATCAGCTGTTTTGTGTGGATTAAACTAGCTGATCGGGATGAGGATGCTTTTGTTTTCGGCGCGTCCGATGGCAATGTTCATCTCTACCAGCGAACAGACGACAATCCTTTATTTTCCTTTACATCGATTGCCCTTGCTCACGAGGGAGCTATTGAATCTATAGCATGGGACTTGCATCACCGTAGACTGGCAAGTGTAGGCAACGGTGAAGTCCGTGTTTGGAAAGTGGCCCCTGATGAAAGTGCGTGTATCTATCTTAATCGTTTCAGTCTCTAATCCTCGAGATTATTATTCATGCAGAGTCTTTTGTGCCCGTCCCCCACAATATCGAGAAAGAGGCATACATCGCTCGGTCCGTACATTTCTTGGACACCGGTTCCAGCATTCTCGTATCGTATCTCGAGAGCGGATTTGTGTATGTGTCATATGTTAATGTATAGCCCTTTTTCCTGATTTTTCAACCTCTAGCTTCTGCTACTCTATCGATCCTTGGGATCTGAAATGGAAAAAGAAGATTAATGGTCGAATGTCAGTCTTTTCACGCACGCACAAATGAAGAAATAGTAATGCTGACATTCCATTTGCCTAGTGGCAATACATACTTTGATGGCCAACACCTCCTAGTTTCCAATTTGCGGGATGGTGTCGACAAGTATTCTATACCCGCACTCCACCGTTCACTAAGTTACCAGCACTCAATTTTGGTCAATGTACCGCTTCAGCTCTCAGTCGCCCGTGACGCTGGGTTGCTTATTGTCGGAGGTGACAATGGCTTCGCTCGAATCTTCGACCTCCAAACAGGCGCTTTCCGTGATAAATTGGACCATGGCAACTTTGGTGAGTTACTGTTTACATATACAGTTATCCTAATCCTGAGAAATATTATAAGCTGGCGACCTGGTAGTTGCTGTGTCCGTACGTTGTCCTATTTTTCCTGTTGCATTAGTTTGACGTCCCGATAGACCTTTGAAGGTGCTCAAGGATGCACTGTTGTGACCGGTAGCGCTTTAGAGGGTCATAGTAATATCAAAGTGTGGACTCAGAATCACCAAGTAAGAGACTCATCATACGTTGTTGGACTTTGTCTAATACCTTTCGAGATTGCCGGCCAACCCATTACGGAACCACTGCCACGATCGTTCACGATTCAGCAACTACTCTGTTTTGCTATTGTTTGCGTGCTCATTAACATCCTCATGCGATATCTTCCATCTGCCTTCCCTCCTTCCTTTTTAGCCTCGATTCCCCAACAAGCACTCCAACAAGCACTCCAACAAGTACATCTTGTTTGAGTGGTCCACCATTGTCGTCCACACCACTCTTGTTTGAGTGGTCCACCATTGTCGTCCACACCACTTCCCACCCGTTGCACTCCGCTTTCCCACGGCTCGCGGTGTTCACTATATAGTCCAAATCTGGTTGAATCTTGTTTCTCTTTCCTGTTATCATCGTCGTCCCTCGCACCACTGTTGTAGGCATAGTCATACTACCGTAGTCTCTAGTATAAAAAAGGTCAATCTTGCCCTAAGCAATGAAGCTTCGTAGCTAATGTGAAGACTACAGAAAATGTCTAGCCAACAAGCTGTAACAAATGCGCGCGCGACAAGTGGTGAGCATCTCAAGGATGTCGCGTTCAACGTGAACTAATTACTCTCGTCCTAAGGGTCCAGCTTGCTGGACAACCGAGACGCGTGGTCACTGGTACTGCAGTGGGCGAACGACACCATCACCTTCCCGGTCTTAGATGCTGAGCTGAAATCGAAGTTCGGTCCTCAGTATATCCCTACCGAATGGAAATTCATCATGGATCACCTGTTCACGCTCTCGGAGGACGACAACGGTGGAGCGGCACTAGCTGCAGAGGCTGTAAAGGCTGCCATGCTTGCTCGCGGGATAAAGCTATTGAATAGCGAATCACCACCAGAGCCTTCGACGTCCAGCAATACAACCATCCATCAAGGCAAGCGGAAGGCTGGACAAGCATCATCCCAAAGGCTTAGAAAACGGATCCGCCGTGACGTGCGTTTTCTCCTGAATAACACACATCCCGTAACTGACCAACCACTAGGTGAACCGCTTTCTCGATGTAGAAGCTCAAGTAAACGACGAAGACGACCTCGAAATCGAGGAAGAAGAGTATGAAGGTACGTTACACGGGCCAATCATTTAAACTGTTCGGGCTCATCGAGTATAGAGGAATTTATCGTCCCAGATGGCAAGGGTGACCTGGAGACACGTTCACTGCATTCGCCGCACCGTCTCACTCCTACAGAGCCTGCAGGCCCTTCTGTGGGGCCTTCCAGATACAGGCAAGCAGTCGAATCGATAGCCGACCGCTATGGTCATGGCCTCGATCATGATGCAAGATCCGAAGAAAGTTCTGACGAGGAGCACTCCGAGAATCCTCTGCTTGCGGTTTTGGACTCAGCAGGGATTTGGCAGACGATCCGACAATGGATGTTCGGAACTCTCGACTACGAGAAGCTAATGGAGATCGTTGATTTTCAGTACGAGCACAACCCGAAGATCCAGTACTGGGAGGAACTCATCACCAACCTTACTTTCCTCGCCGATTTAGAACGGCGGGAGGAACTTTTCATGTCTGTTTCGCTAGCGGACCATCTCCGTAGGGTTACCGACTATCAACCATCCCGTGGAATGGACGTAGACCCGCCTCACACCCTTCCCGCGCCAACTCACACCCTTCCCGCGCCAACTCACACCCCTTCCGCGCCAATTCACGAATCCCTTTCCGACTCAAATGGCGTTGAAACGCCAATGTGGGCAGTGAACATAGCACCTCGTAAGTCGTTTTATACCTATTGATGGGAAAGCCAAGTATGCTAACCTCAAACAAGGTTCCTCGGCAGATTACATCGTCAAAGCATGGCGTGAGGCTGGCCTCACCGCTGCGCTGTATAAAGGACTACCCGGACGTTCTACTGTCGTCGCACCGAACCCTCAGACATTCCTCCTTGCGGTCCCAGTATCGCATTTATCCTGTGTCCGTGGTTGGTCCCTAGTGCCATTCGAGGCACGTCTGTCCTTCCTTGGTGTAATTGGACAACCCGAACCTTCTGTACCGGGCTGGTATACTGTATCAAAACGTGGGCTGTACAAGGGGGACATCGCTTACGGTTTATCCTTCCAACGGGATTCAGGAGAACTCCATGTTCTCTTACCTTCACGGCAATTAAAGCCCAAGAAGCGTAAATCCGACGAAGACATTGGCCGAGATACCAAAGCTCGGTGTCTTCTCTCTCCAGTGGTGTGTACAGGGAAGCCACAGGCACTGGTCCCACTTCGTGGAAATCCTCGTCACAGATACAGGAACAAAATCTTCGTCTCCGGTTTGTTGCTGATGACGCTCAAGCTGAATCAGGTGATCCCTGTCGCAAACCCATCTCCTTACCAGATCGCTCTCCATGTCGCATCAACGGTGGACCATTCGTTCATGGTAACCACATACCAATCGTACAACAGACAATTCTGGAAAACAAACGATCGTGTCATCATTTCCGATTCCGTTTACTATGGGCAGGTTGGCGTCTTGATCGAGATCGAACGAGAGAACGGCTTCGCCACGGTACTCTTGTCTGACGGCACAGAGTACTCCTCTTCCATGTCCAATTTGCGTCGCTCATTTCGCATAGGAGATGTTGTTCGGGTCATTGAGGACTCTTTTAGTGACGCACAGAACGTTTACCACAACGTTCTTGGACACTTCGGCGCAATTTCTTTCCTCGATTTTGAAACCGAGGAAATAACGGTGATGGAGTCCAATCACAATCAAGTACGTCGCCTCGTATCCAGTCCATTTTGTCCTAACTGTCCTCGTTTCCCTCCCTCAGTTTCGAGTTCCCTCTTTCCTCTTAGAATCGTACGTACCGGAGCAAAGTCTCTGGGCACCGCTTAGTATTGTCGCCCCCGCCGCCAACAACTATACCGACACCATTCAAATCGGGGATGTGGTAGAAGTATTGACCGGGCCTCACGAGAGAGACTCTGGGATTGCCATCGAAGTGCAACGGCTTGTCGGAACCGTTAAATTTGTTGTGCATCATTCGTCACGACAAATCGAGGTTCCCCTGACGTCTGTGAAGTTCACCCCTGACCCTCGTGCATTGTGGTTTACTGCAGATCGCGGCTATGATGTGAGGAAAGGCGATCACGTCGTTGTTGTGAGAGGGGACTTCAGAGGCAGAAGTGGGATGGTTTACAAGGTTGATCTCGACCAGAAGACGCTAGATGTCGGCTCCTATTGCACGCCACCGGTATGTGTTATGCAAGCGCCTTGATATGTTTTACTCAACATTCACCAGGTTGTCTTCACGGCTCCCATCACCCATTTTGCACATTCCATTCCTGTGGTCGACCGTGATAGCAACGAACGCCTCCGTGGCAAGGAGGCCATCATTATTGGCGGTCAAGATAAAGGCTGGCGGGGCACACTCTACGGTTTTGGGAAGGACACATGTTTCGTCTCGCGAGGAGCTTTTGGATTGGGTACTTATCCTACGAAAATTGTGGTCGTCAGGTGAGTCAGTGTATGCATCTACTTTGCCATCTCTGACCCTAGGACAGGGGCATGGATGAAACGCTTGCGGGGGCGAAACTAACCCCACTTCAGGCGCTTGAAGTCTCTGGTGCATTTGCACGAGGAGATATTCCAAATACATCATCCCGGCAGATGACACCCCCTCCAGGCTCTGCGAGCGAATTGGATGCCCTCCCAGAACTCGCTGGAACATCTCATTCCAACCCCTGGATCATTGACAGCGACGATCTAGTACAAGCCAATACCAATACTAAGAAATCGTGTAAGTGAGGATGCTGCAATATCGGACATATTCACAAAGCAATTGTTTAGCTTTCGATTTTCTCCTCCATCCCAACGCACTCAAGTCCCTCGAAATATTTCGGGCAGTCTTCCAACTCACTCCGGGTTGGCGCAATGGCTATGATGGTCGTCTGGTGAAAACAGAGATACCCAGTCCCTTCCAATCTTCATCCGGATTAGCGCCAAGTGGTCACCTTGCTGTTCTCGTAACAGCTCGAACCCGAGGTTCACAGTTACTCGACATCAGTATCCCCGAGAAATTCCTGATGCCCTACGCGCCTAATAAGAAGGACACGCTGTGCATGGTCATCAAGAATGCAGAAGAAGAGGGTGGGGAAAGTGTTGGATCCGTTCTATGGGCGATACAAGTATCCTCTAAGAAAAAAATGGTTTTTGTGAAGCGTCTTGATGGTACCCCGGCTAAGGAACTCTCTCTCTCTTTCTCAAGGGTTATTGTAGTCGAAAGGGGGAACCCATGATCTGTAGCTTCATTATTGCGACGTAATACAGCAAAGTCTTTTCAACGAGACCTAGTAGCTCCTGCACTCCGCTTGGGCGTCACGATGCCTGCTAGTCGGACTCAGAATCCACATGTTCGGACCAGCAGAAAGTTCGGACCATGACAGCCCTCGGTCTCGCGGCATTGGCTCAAGCTGCGCTGCCTTATGGTATCAAGTCGTTTGATGAGGTACTCAAGCCTCTGGCTCGGCATCCGTCTGCACGGCGGCAAGGGTCTTGCTGCCTTCTTCTCATTCGCGAATTCCAGACTTCCGACGAAGAGATGAAGATCGTGTTAAAAGAGTTAAGCAGTGCGCTGCCACGGAGGGTGTCACGACGCAGTACATCAAGCAAGATATCCTCCCCGACTTTTTCAAGTCGTTCTGAGTTCGTAGGATGGGATGCAATTATCGCCAGGTGGAGACCACTGTAGAACTCACTCAAAAAGCAGGCATTTCGGAGCTCGTTGGAAGGATCTTGAACGAGCTCAAGGACAAGGTGGAGCCATACCGGAAGATGGTAGATATGTTGTAGCTCAATCGAGCTTGGAGGATTGGCATAATATCGTGTTAGGGTATCAAACAGTACAAAAATATTTTCGAACTCTGGTTACAGTATCATACAAATATACCACCTCATTTAAACGCCCCCTTCAGGTAGATGTCTCAATCCAACCACCAGGCATAACACCAGCTGACTGACCTGGATGCATGGATAAGACCACTGCAGTACTCTAAAGGAAGATACATACATGTGATCCTAATCGGCTGGCCTTGATTCATGCACCAAGCAGTAAGTCCGACTACACACGCGAAAGTGTACCAAGAGGCGAGACCAACGTAACACACAGTGGTCAGCAGCATCTATCGCCAAATCAGCATCCAGCTGCGGTGCATCAATATACTACATACCCCGTCACGATGCGAGTTCCTCTTTGGAGGAACCTCCGCCAATGCCGATGCGACCGTCCTATTGATTCTGGCTTCGAAATCATTACCAAGTACCTGGATTAAGTCCCATTGGTTTACTTGGCAATCGAAATGCCTTGTGCAGGAACAGTTGACCTGCGTTTTGAGGCAAGGTCAGCAGTGTTGAATAACTGACTAGAAAGGACCTACTACCTTAGCCCAATCCTTAGTCCAGACAAAGGGGTCGCATTGAACGTCTTCCATGGGCTCATCAGCGTGATCGCGGCAGTGTAATTCGATCGCGGAGGGAGTAGCCTGAGACGGGTCAGTCCCTTGGACCAGGCGAGCTTGCGAGTTGTGTGTCCAATGCATGAGTGAGAACTACTGAGGTCAATGATACATCGGATCTTATATACTTGCGGGATAGAACCTACGAGTCTGAAGAACAAATAGTAAAATGACAAGTCACTGGGCGCACCTGCTGCCAACAATAATAACGTCTAACTTGGAGCGTCATTTGTGAGGCTCGTTGTTGTCGTTGAATCGTTGATACCTAGTTTGTGCAATCTTACTGAGTGGTGCGAACAATAAGCCAGCATAACAACGTACATTTTGACCCCTGCTTGGAGGCGAGCGTGCGCCCGGCGCACGTCGTAATCATCTTCATTGACTAGCAATAGCTCAACGCCTAGATACGTTTATTGTTACCCGCATACCAGCGTCATGACCATTTGACCTACTCAATATTACTTGTGTCTTTTCTTTTTTTCTATCTTTTTGTCTTTCGTATACATCAGGCAATTTTAACTATTATAAGTACTAATGGTGCTCTAGTAGTCGTGCATGAGTGGCTTATTAGCGAGAGGGATGGGCGGAAGAGAGGGAAAAAGAAAGCGTGAGAAACGTTCGCTCTTAAATAGTGACCGGCGATTTGAAGCACGTGACATTTTGGTTGAGTGGCTGCCTGCCAAACGAAAACGTCACGTGGTTCAAATCGCCGATCACTATTTAAGAGCGAACTTTTCTCACGAACCT
>JBBPPS010000070.1:0-19549 GCA_038092175.1 Boletus coffeatus
GGGCACCAAACCCGAGTCCAGCGCCTTTCCCGGCGCGAGCGCTGGATTGTGAAGGGGTCAAGCCCGCGAGGTCACCGTCATAAGTGTCATCGATGTCGAGTGGCAAGTCGCGAGAGTGTTGACCTGTCTGCGTGTTGACATAGTAGATCTACGAGAGTCTTTCCGAGGAGGGCTGGTCCTCTCCTGAGTGTCTTGGGAGGAGTCCTGTTGGACAGGTTGCAACTCTTGCTGTCCATAGTAGGACAGGGCATGCTATCACCTCCACACTGTTCCACGTACACCTTCAGGACCGCGTGAGGTGCAATCTCCAACAATTGAACCCGTCTTGACCGTCGTCGGATATGATCTTGTTGATGGCGGTCCCAAACAGGGCCAGGCGACGAATGTCTTTGATGCCAAAAGCTGGCAGTGCTCCCCTGTGTATTGTACCGTAGCCTCTGAGTTCGGACGACAAATCAACAAGGAAAAAAAAGGCTCACCTCCACACTGTTCCATTTATGCCTGAAAGACCGCGCAATCTCCAATAATTGAACCCATCTTGACCGTCGTCGGATATGATCTTGTTGTGGCAATCCCAAACAGGGCCAGGCGACGAATGTCTTCCCAGCAATTGTCGACGCCACGGTCCCCGTTGAGCCACTTTCCATTCGTAGGCAACATGAGCGATATTAAATGGGATGGGAGAGGGAGGGAGGGAGGGGCACGCCGTCGTCGTCGCTGTTTACTGGGGAGATATGACTGGATGAGAGGGAGAGGACGCGCCTCGTCGACGACGAGTCGTTCGCGTGGTCGTCCTCGTCGTCCTCGCCTGCTGAGATCAGACGGGGGGAAGGGGGAGAGGCGGGTGCACGACTCGTCGTCGCTGCTTGCTGGGGAGAGAGAAGGGGGGGATGGGAGAGGGAGAGGGAGAGGGAGAGGGAGAGGGAGCAAACGATCTCTTCGTGGCGTTCATGTGTAAAAGAGTAACGCAAAACTGGACAGCGAAGACCTTGGCGTTTAGATCGTTTTTGAGCAGTACCGTGACCAGCGACGATGACAACATGAGGACAGTCCATTCTAGCGATCCACAACCCAAGCCCGAGGGTCACGGCAGCAGCAAGTATAGAGCCTAGGGTGAATTAGCCTAAAAACCGCTCACAATTAGGGATGATCTCAATTTACCGAGATGGTAAGCAGCATTGAAAATGCCACCCACAAAAGCTCGCTCCTTGGGATGTGAGAGTTCTGCATCATTTACATAACGAACGGACCGGCGAGCTAAAATGATATCGACATACCTCCAATCAAAGTAGAGGCAGCTACCACACAGAATACAATGGAAAACCTAAGGATGAAACGAGCAATGATGAACATTGTGACTAACCAATTCACGTCATGAAAGGTATCCAAGAGGTTCGAGAGATGTCACTAACTTACAATTCAAAGCGGATCCTTGAAGAATACCACCAATCACGGAGACTATACCTCCAAGAAATATTGGATACCGCCTGCCGAACCTGTCCGCGACGAAGGGGGTGAACGGAATAGCAACGACGCAACCCAAGGAATACATTGAAACCATGAGACCCAATGACGTGGAATGAGGATGATTATAATCTGTGATTCGAGTCAAACCATAGTCTATGCATCAACGACGGATACTCCCTCACATTCGAGCCAAGAAGGAACAGCCTGGAGGCCATTTACCATGGACGAGTCGTAACTATCTTTGCATAAGCAATTTACGTTCCAACAAAGGAATATAACTACTTGCCCAGATGTCATATCGACTCCAATACAAGCCGGAAACATCAAAAGGTATAACAGTCGAAGGTTGGGTTTTCTGTACCAGGGAACCTGATCTTGCTGCGCGAGTCGAGACACGGTGTCGTCGTTATCTTCCAGCAGAGCATAGTTCTGTCTATCCCTCCGCGAGTCCATGTTGATCCGAGTCCGAGTCTGTGAGACAACCTTCAAGTTGTCCTGAAGCGACTTCGAACGGAGATAGCCTAACGATATAGTTTTCCTGCGAAATTTTTGATAAACCGAAGCAACTCGAATGACAGGGTAAGTGAGAAACGCGCAATGCTGCGAACTAACCTGGTCAGTACTTTGTCACGCGTCTTTGGCATCCTTCTCACGATCACCAAAACGGAAGCGCGTCGGTGTCTTCCTAAAACGGAAAGTCGGAAGACCACATCTCACTTTCAACAGGAACGTCGCCACGGCCACGTAAGTACTTGTTAGTATTTAGTACGTTAGACTTTCGTCTGGAATTTATGATGAAAGCCCAAGGCTGTTTAAAAGGCATGTTTTGAGGTCTGGAAACCGATTAGATGTAGTACACAACATATGTACGTACGTTCCCCAGTTTATGGTTTACTTGGCTTAGCCGCATCCGAAATACGAACAACTATCATGCGAACAAACTATTCCTATTCTTTTGCACAACTCGGTGTGTTTGTTTTTTTACAAAGGTCGGGATACATGCCTCCTACGATGGTAATAGTACAACTTTCTAAAGTATAGAAATGTAGACAAAATTCACCACAGCAGCTGGCCAAAATCGCCACGGCGTTAAGGTGAAAATACGGACACTCCGTGATGCGGCCACGTCGATTGAAGGTGGAAACTCTGATAAGCAAAGTTGTGAGCCCACGATCGTGGAAAAAGACAGAGACTCGACATACCCTCCTCATCAAGCGACATTTAGGCAGCCTGACACGGCAATTGGGGTCAGTCTAATTGATACTACTTGTACGAGTTGTCGACTTACTAGTACAGTAGTACTGATACTAGCGGGGAACCTGAGAGACCCTATTAAATAATTAAATAAATATAGATCAAACTCATACATGTACATTGTACCGGGGTCCGGGAATGATTCAAGCGAGGTCTGCAAACTCGACCTGGAAAGTGCTGTAATCGAACATACACGCTGTATACGCCCTGCAGGAAAGGGGTCCCAATGGACCAACATGCTAGGCCATTAGTCAGAACGAGTCCATCTAGCGCAAAAGGGAATTCAGGAAGCGAAAGTAATGGACTCGCGCATAGGCAAGCTCCGACTCTGGGCGACGACGAGGCCGAAACAAAAGAGAGAACCGTGTGAAATTGGACCAAGTCTGAAAACATTGGGACGGATTTCAAACGTCTTGCCACCGAAGGTGAGTCCCAGTGTTGGGAAAGTGTCGATGGTACTACAGGCTGTCGATAAAAACAAGATACCGAACGTAATCGGGACTCACAGCAATAGTAACCAAAGCCTGTATGTTCCAAGAGGATACCGCCCAGGCGGCCATACAATTCTGCAACCCAGTCCCAATCTCCGAAGATGTAGTTTGCACCAGTGTCAAACATAGCAGGTACATTTTCGAGGATTTTATCACCATTAATACGAACATCGACCATGGACACCTGCCAGAATCCCTAGTGTACAAATACCAATGTCAGCAACATCCACTCCCACCTACAATTTTGACTCACAGGATTTGTTACGCGTGTATAAGTGATGTCACCATTGTACAGTCGACTGTTTGCGCCACCGAGCATCTCGGCCCCAGTTTCAATGAGAAGGTCGGATTGATTAACTTCGCTTGTGTGACAAGCGATCTCAACAGCGGATAAGCACCAAATCTCGAGATGGATTGGAAGGCCAATCCGAATAAACCGTCCGCATGGTTGTCAACATTGTTATGTGCCTGAGAAACAGTGTACGATGTTGCAGAACCGAAGGTCTGAGGGCTTGCCTAGCTTGGCGTCAGAATTCAGTCATTGGTCAAGCTCATAAGCGATGCATAAATTCTTCCGTTGTGAACAAGACCGTCGGACACACGAATGCAAACCTCATCCCCGCTCGCCACCGACGGTTCTTCCAGAATGACCCTCCATAGTCCCGTACGTATCGTCTCCGTGTTCGTGCAACGGGTCAACTCCGCTGAGTCGAAGTGCTTCTCGGTCCTCCTCATACACTGTCAAGACATGACGTACGCCCAAACATGCGTCAGTGTGACTGTCGCGACGGATTTACCGTACTTACAGAACGTCAACTCCTCGAGCGTGCGACCCGACGTTTCTGGAAACATCACGTAGACGAACGCGACCTGGAAGACGTTCCACACACAGTACCTGTCGTTGTATGTTCGCTCGTGTCCACACGGGTGTCCAAGGTTGACACTTACACGATGTACCATCTCCATCCTATCACATTGACTTCAGAAACCACGAATAACTATGTGGCGAACATGGGCGTACCTATGGCGTCGATCCCGATGGGATTACCGAACTGAGCAAGGAACATCCCGCCACGAGACCACCATTGGTACCATGCGAGACCGCTAGCACGAACATGGAAAGGGAAGATCTCCGGCACGAAGCCTATCCACGTTTGAGTCCATTTTTGTCCTGATATGATGAATATTTGTCGCAATACTTACTGTAGTCCAAGGAGCCGAATCCCAGATTGTAAGCTGGACTTTGCAAAAAGACAAGACTGTATCATAGTAGTGAGCATGGCTTCAAATACAACGTTTTCGGTGAACTTGGTACTCACGCTAGCACCACTTGGGCAGACAGATTTCTATGAGTGAGCGTATAGTCTGCACTGGCTACAGTAAAAGCAGAGAGTATAACAAAAAGAGAAATGGTACACGTCTGGACATGTTATCAGAATGTCAGTACATGGGTGATCCAAGACCATTACTTACTAAGTACATGGTACGCCGAGGGTATCGAGGCGTTATCGATAAGATAACTGAACTATTGAGCAACATCCAAGAACTTCTGGCCAGATTGACGATATTCTTCGTTTCGTTATCGTGAATACCAATGTTGTCCAAGAGTTGTGGAAGGGAGTAACTGTCGGCACAATAGGCGGGTAGTCCAACAGACGGCAACAAATGACGTGGCTTCCGAAAGCAACGCGGAACCATTCCACTGGGAACATAGTCCAAGGAATGTTGTAATGAGAATGCGCTTTTGCATTCCTGGTGTTGAAAACATCTCTTTTTTGTTCACCCGGGCAGTCTTCTGGTACGCTTCGAGCGTCTCCTCGATCTGAGCATGCTCTGCCTTAACAAACTCGGAATTTTCATCTCCCTCTGCATGATATTTGACAAGAATATCCAGTGCTTCATTGCTCCTTCCCTTAGATATTAGCCAACGAGGAGACTCTGGGATGAACCAGATAAATGCAACCACGGTGCCTTTTCCTTTCCACAGACCATGTCGGCTGCGAGGAAAACTGCGAATCACTGCCTCGCGACAGGATGCCCGAAGGCATGATCCTTTTCAGCTCGTCGACACTGGAATTTGGATTAGCAACCATAGTAAACACGAATCCTGCTCTCACCTGAGATTGACCACGAAACCATACCTCGCGGGGTCCACCAACGTTAACCCGGATGAAAACGGGGAACTACACGACCTTTCAGTAAACTAGCCAAATACCGGCTGCCAACTTGCACTCTACGCCAAACCGGCAGCCCAGTACGCCCAGGCATCAAACCTTGGCCACACCTCCCGACCAGGAAGGATTCGATCGTTCTCAGATGGAGGCGAGGAACGTAGTTCTCCGACCTTATGAAGACTTGTGGCGGTCCCTGGCTAACAAGCACAAAATGCACGTCTGAACTCGTGTAGGTATTGTGCAACGCGGGTTGCGAAACCTTGAGACATCCGTCGAGCGACGATCCCGGAACACGATGTAACGTGTTTGCCTACCGACTCGGAGACCGCGTGGGACGGAATAGAGCTTGCAGTCATCCTCCACTGCGCTATAGGCTCTGAAAAGAGCGTCTTTCCAGCGTGGAAGGGTAGGATCCGTGAGAGAACCGGTGGAAAAGAGGTACAGTGGCTGTCCTGAGTGTCCGAAGGAAATTGTGCAGTCGACGGGATCGGCACCGTTCTCCGCAGTTTCACGTGCGGAGTGGTTTCAACGCGGCACCATATGACGAGATGGACGTCATCCATGTATCGTCTGTTGCGGTCAGTTCTCCAGCTGTCGAAGTCGTCACCTTTGTCAGTCGAGGAGGCAACCCAACACCTACTTCTTTGCACTGGCGTCTTCAGGGAAGTAAAATCGATCATATCGGGATAGCATTTTGGCAAGCGTCGAGCAGTAATTCATTGCCGAATCAATTGTCATCTCGCAGGGGTTCTATTTGATTTGTTCCCAGGAACGCTTCAATCGGCGAATCGGAGGTGAATTTGGGCCAGATACGATAGCGACCATGCTAAAATAATTATACAAAATCGACAACAAGTCAGGAGTAATCTCTAATGCCACAGTATCAGGCAACTCGCGTCGGCGACGAGGATGGAATAGTTGCTCGTATCCTGGAGTCCGGTAAAATAGGACAGTATCCTTGCGCCAAGCGTCATTTCCTGCATCCATTCAAAAGCGTGGACATACGGTAACTTACTGTTCTGAATGACACGAGCGATATTATCGTTGTGATCGGATCGTCAACTATCGCACTAACTCCAGAGGATCAACGTCCAGGAGCTTCACTCGTTTGCCTGCCTTGAGTACAATGGACGTTGGAGGGGGACACCAAACTCGGCGTGATCGGTCTTCTAAAGTGCTCTGGCGCGCTGGAAGCTTATAAGAAAGAGGGTGTCTTGCTGGTCGCATAAAACCTACAGCAGGATCAATCAAATTCACCAGTTGCTTAGATATTGCAATCTTGCTGGAAGCGTCCCGCACCAGGAACTCCTTCATGTGGTCGAATGTACATGTCTTCTCGAGGAAATCACCGTGGCCTTCAATGTATTGAGCACCCTACAACAGAAATTTCAAGACAAGATAATAAGAACGAACCTCATCTGAATAATGTGTTGCTTGGGCTTTCTCCAATCCTCCATCTCAGTAGGAGTTAAGTTATGAGGTGGCTGGATTCGAAAGGCTCATCCAGGGTCGTGACTTATATGTCATTAAGAATGTCTTGATGAAGGGGTCTGATCAACGGACGGGTCATTGGGGAAGTCTGTCGTGCTGTCGCGAAGTACGTACCGTCAGTTTCATGTGACGTGAGGCGTTCCACCAGCGGAGGGGCCGTGCCAGCACGTACACTACCATCTATATCGATGACCATGTCATCCTTGGTATAATCCGGAAGCAGATACCACGGTTTTGAACCGATGATATGTTCAGGAGCGTCGTCGCCGAATGGCTTCTTTATCTTCGGCACATTCGTAGCAATCCAAGCAACGGTCGCTGCAATACGTTGTGACCAATACTCGGGATAAAGCAGAGAAGAGACCCACATTTATCGCCATTAGATCACATTGTATCGCTCGAGTCTGAAGGAATTGGTGATTCGACTTGATTGATGCAGCTATCGTGTCCAGATAGTCGTGATGGTCATCGCTATCAGAGACCCCTCTGCTTGCAGGCGGACGGATATGTTGGGTGGTCAAAAAGCATGATAGTCGCGTCATCATAGTATACGATACGCCGTTGTCCTCGACTGCGGATTCCGGGTAAAATCTATCAATGTCGACATGGCGAGCGATATGCACAAGCAGCAGGAGCGCTAGTACCCTTGTGAGAATATCCTCGTTAGCCATGACTCCTCTGTGTCTTCCATAGGAACCCAGCCAAATCCTTTCCATGTCCCACCATGACCGGCTCCAACCCAGTCCAATACCAACCTGAAACACCGAGAAACACCTTGCAACTCGCTTGGCTCCAACGGCCGTTTGCTGTTGTTCGCTGTGGTATTTCTGGACTTCCAAGACAAAAGCGACGATAGCCCCATCGAGCTCCTCTGTATCATTTTCAATGTGAGAGGCGGTTTCCTGCGCAGCGGGACCCGAATCGTATTCCATGGACGCGGTGAGAAGATAACGTTGCCGTCACCTTCCGTTGTGCGGGTTTGAGAAGCGTTTGCGCAGTTGTACTCTTACGTTGGTCCAGACCATCTCGAGGGATAAGTTGATTTGGTATATGGCCGCATGGGGATGCAGAAATGTAGAGAAGGTTGCGAACAACAACGACGACCAATCTGATCAAGTCGTCAAGGACTTTAAGGAGCGTGTTCAAGCCGACGAGAAATTCTAGCGAATGATTGGTTCTTCTGAACAACGGACGCAATACATCCCGGGCAATATGTGAGATATCGAAACTAGATCCGAGGGAGGAGGCGCGAGGGATTGTAGCGACTGGGCAATTCTCTCCGCAGCACTGAGCTCCAAGGTGGGATTTCGCTGGACCATCGGAACTACGTCTCGTTGACCATTCCGGGAACTTCGGCTAGTGGATGGAGAGATACCAGCATCCGAAGGAAAATAATAGATTGCGGAGTCATGCGAGTCACCAATGCGTTTCGAAATGCTTTGGCTTCGCGCCCGCATCCCGCGGTCCTGGCGTGCCGAAGGGTCTGACCGAGAGCGGGTGATCTGATCTGCTTCGTCATGACTACTGAAGAAATCCAAGGAGGACGTAGAGGAATTGGCGTGTGGAACGAGACCGGCCATTCTTGATCGAGGACTCGATCTCCAGAAGTGTCCAGCTCACTTGACTAGTGAGCTTGTTCAGGTAGAAATACGGCAAGTCGTCTAGTCCAAAGCTCCAGAGTGTTCGACCGTTTTGGTATACCAAAGCCAGCCAGGGCACCAAACCCGAGTCCAGCGCCTTTCCCGGCGCGAGCGCTGGATTGTGAAGGGGTCAAGCCCGCGAGGTCACCGTCATAAGTGTCATCGATGTCGAGTGGCAAGTCGCGAGAGTGCCGACCTGTCTGCGTGTTGACATAGTAGATCTACGAGAGCCAATGATCGTCGGTGTACAGGTTGGAACTCGGTGAAGAACGGCTTACCTACCCGTCCTGCGTAACTTGTGGCATCCAAAAACCATTCGACATAGCAGGTCGTGAGGGAACGGCATGTCCAAGGCATTCGAAGAGTCGGACAGCTCGCCTGGACTCCAGTCGGGTTCCGGAGCATAATGGTCCCAAACAACTTCTTTGCGAGGAAGGACAAACAGAGCCAGGCGACGAATGTCTTTGATGCCACAAGCTAGCAGTGCTCCCCTGCGTAACGTACCGTAGCATTTGAGTTCGGACGACAAATGACAAAAGAAAAGAAAGGCTCACCTCCACACGGTTCAAATTACGGCTGCAGGACCGCGTGAGGGTGCAATCCCCAATAATCGAACACGTCTTGACTGTCGCCGGAGACGATCTCGTCGATGGCGGTCCCAAACACAACCAGGCGACGAATATCTTTGATGCCACAAGCTGGTAGTGCTCGCCTGCGTATCGTATCGTAGCCTTTGAGATCGGACGACGAACCAAAAAAGAAAAGAAAGGTTCACCTCCACTGTTCCATTTACGCCCAAAACACCGCGTGAGTTGCAATCTCCAATAATTGAACCCGTCGGAGATGATCTTGTTGATGGCGGTCCCAAACAGAGCCAGGCGACGAATGTCTTTGATGCCACAAGCTAGCAGTGCTCCCCTGCATATTGTACCGTAACCTTTGAGTTCGGACGACAAATAAAAAAAGAAAAGAAAGGCTCACCTCCACACTGTCCCAATCACGGCTTCAGGACCGCGTGAGGTGCAATCTCCAACAATTGAACCCGTCGGAGATGATCTTGCTGATGGCGGTCCCAAACAGAGCCAGGCGACGAATGTCTTCGATGCCATAAGCTAGCAGTGCTCCCCTGCGTATCGTACCGTAGCTTTTGAGTCCGGACGACAAATGAAAAAAGAAAAGAAAGGCTCACCTCCACACGGTTCAAATTACGGCTTCAGGACCGCGTGAGGTGCAATCTCCAATAATCGAACACGTCTTGACTGTCGTCGAAGACGATCTCGTCGATGGCGGTCCCAAACACAACCAGGCGACGAATATATTTGATGCCACAAGCTGGCAGTGCTCGCCTGCGTATCGTATCGTAGCCTTTGAGTTCGGACGACGAATCAAAAAAGAAAAGAAAGGTTCACCTCCACACAGTTCCATTTACGCCCGAAAGGACCGCGTGAGGTGCAATCTCCAATAATTGAACCCGTCGGAGATGATCTTGTTGATGGCGGTCCCAAACAGACCCAGGCAACGAATGTCTTTGATGCCACAAGCTAGCAGTGCCCCCCTGCGTAACGTACCGTAGCATTTGAGTTCGGACGACAAATGACAAAAGAAAAGAAAGGCTCACCTCCACACTGTCCCAATCACGGCTTCAGGACCGCGTGAGGCGCAATCTCCAATAATTGAACACGTCTCGACCGTCGTCGGAGATGAGCTTGTTGATGGCGGTCCCAAACAGGGCCAATCGACGAATGTCTTCGATGCCACAAGCTCGCAGTGCTCCCCTGCATATTGTACAGTAGCCTTTGAGTTCGGACGAAAAATAAAATAAAATAGAAAAGAAAAGAAAGGCTCACCTCCACACTGTTCCATTTACGCCCGAAAGGACCGCGTGAGGTGCAATCTCCAATAATCGAACCCGTCGGAGATGATCTTGTTGATGGCGGTCCCAAACAGAGCCAGGCGACGAATGTCTTTGATACCACAAGCTAGCAGTGCTCCCCTGCGCAACGTACCGTAGCATTTGGGTTCGGACGACAAATGAAAAAAGAAAAGAAAGGCTCACCTCCACACTGTCCCAATCACGGCTTCAGGACCGCGTGAGGCGCAATCTCCAATAATCGAACCCGTCTTGACCATCGTCGGAGATGAGCTTGTTGATGGCGGTCCTAAACAGGGTCAATCGACGAATGCCTTCGATGCCACAAGCTCGCAGTGCTCCCCTGCATATTGTACCGTAACCTTTGAGTTCGGACGGTAAATAAAAAAAAGAAAAGAAAGGCTCACCTCCACATTGTTCCATTTACGCCCGAAAGGACCGCGTGAGGTGCAATCTCCAATCATCGAACCCGTCGGAGATGATCTTGTTGATGGCGGTCCCAAACAGAGCCAGGCGACGAATGTCTTTGATACCACAAGCTAGCAGTGCTCCCCTGCGTAACGTACCGTAGCATTTGAGTTCGGACGACAAATGAAAAAAGAAAAGAAAGGCTCACCTCCACACGGTTCAAATTACGGCTTCAGGACCGCGTGAGGTGCAATCCCCAATAATCGAACACGTCTTGACTGTCGTCGATGGCGGTCCCAAACACAACCAGGCGACGAATATCTTTGATGCCACAAGCTGGCAGTGCTCGCCTGCGTATCGTATCGTAGCCTCTGAGTTCGGACGACGAATCAAAAAAGAAAAGAAAGGTTCACCTCCACACAGTTACATTTACGCCCAAAACACCGCGTGAGGTGCAATCTCCAATAATTGAACCCGTCGGAGATGATCTTGTCGATGGCGGTCCCAAACAGACCCAGGCGACGAATGTCTTGGATGCCACAAGCTAACAGTGCTCCCCTGCGTAACGTACCGTAGCATTTGAGTTCGGACGACAAATGAAAAAAGAAAAGAAAGGCTCACCTCCACACTGTCCCAATCACGGCTTCAGGACCGCGTGAGGCGCAATCTCCAATAATTGAACCCGTCTTGACCATCGTCGGAGATGAGCTTGTTGACGGCGGTCCCAAACAGGGCCGATCGACGAATGCCTTCGATGCCACAAGCTCGCAGTGCTCCCCTGCATATTGTACCGTAACCTTTGAGTTCGGACGACAAATAAAAAAAGAAAAGAAAGGCTCACCTCCACACTGTTCTATTTACGCCCGAAAGACTGCGTGAGGTGCAATCTCCAATAATCGAACCCGTCTTGACCGTCGTCGGATATGATCTTCTTGATGACGGTCCCAAACAGAGCCAGGTAACGAATGTCTTCCCAGCAATAGTCGACGTCGCGATGCCTGTTCCATTCGTAGGCAACACGAGCGGGGCAAACGATGTCTTCGTGGCTGGTTCAGACGTTAAAGGCACAGGTAACGCAAAACTAGACAGCGAAGATCGTGGCCTTTAGATCGTTCGAAATTTTGATCTTCTCGTCGAACAGTTTGAGCAGTACCGTGACCAGCGACGATGACAGCCTAAGGACAGTCAATTCTAGCGATCCACAACCCCAGAGCAACCACGGTGCCTTTTCCTTTCCACAGATCATGTCGGCTGCGAGGGAAGCTGCGACCCAATCACTGCCTCGCGACATGATGCCCGAAGACGTGATCCTTCTCAGCTCGTCGACACTGGATTTGGATTAGCAACCATGGTAAACACGGATCCTACTCTCACCTGAGATTGATCACGAAACCATGCCTCTCGGGGTCCACCAACGTTAACCCGGATGAAAACGGGGAACGACACGATCTTTGAGTAGGCTAGCCAAATACCGGCTGCCAACTGGCAATCTATGCCGGAACGGCAGCCCACTACGCCCAAGCATCGACCCCTGGCCACAGCTCCCGACCAGGATTCGATCCTTCTCAGATGGAGGCGAGGAATGTAGTTCTCCGACCTTATGAAGACTTGTGGCGGTCCCTGGTTGAATCGGATGTTCGGAGCAATCTCTTTGTTGTGCAGCATCAAGGACGCCACTAACGACGCCGCCACTTCAACAAACTCCAGAAACTATATCACCCGCCATTGCGACCAACATTTGCCTTGACATCCCTAATTCGGTAACGTTTTGTCGTCAGCGAAGTAATCGCACCGAAAACGCAGCTGAGAGGCGTTTTCCCATTGCACCTGTTCAAAAATACACTCACCCACACCATTTCTTTCAACCGTCCATCCATACTAAAGGTAGGCGTCCGCATCAATCGTTTGCGTGTACATCGCTTCACCGGCAGCTCAGAGCAGGACAATGGAGAAGGAGGCGGGAGTGGAGGAAAAGGGCCGATGATTTCGACTCGCAATCATTTGGAACTGGCTGATACAGTGAGGTTGGCCAGCTGTGCGCTGGTCAGCCTATCTGCACTTCATGCAAGACAAGCCTGAGTGTGGGAAGAAGGCTAATACTACTACCCAAGTTGACTGCCAAACGTTATGTAAGTACGCGGCTCGTGACTCAATTATCATATTGACTTCTTTTCATACGTGTCATGATGGTGTGGGGAATATCATACTATTCTAACTAACAGTTAAAAAGTGAGGCTGAAAAAACTGTCGAATGGGACGCTAAGGGTGAGCGAGCGAGCTCTTTGAATGACGCGCGATTCGTGAGATTCTCGCCCAAGCGGAACACGGGAGGAAGCTGTCTGATAATCTACTTCCATTTTGCACAAAGACTGCAAAAAAACCCTCGTTTTCTGCTTTTGCACCTGCACTAACAATGTAATTTTTCACGTTCAGAAGATGTTCACTGACCATTTGGCATTCGCTCCCGCCGACGTCAATATGTTCTACTTCGACCTTGAACCCAGAAGTGGTCCAGATCAGTGCATTCAACGACAAGAACCACCCACTTCAAGGACAAATTCATGAGTTTCTTGTCCACTGCGTTTGTAGACGGGCAGGCCGACGAGTGAACCGTTGGATACGCCATTGGGGATAACGAGAGTGACCATCTCGTTTTGGGCGAACTGAGCCAGTTGAGCTTGCCAGTATACACAGACGTGGAGGAAAATCGCGCCGGATCCCACTGTAGGGCGAGTGTCATGGGCACAGAGTGACTACACGGGGGATTTTGCATCGTGGACGCGAGCCTGCTGGAGTCGTTCGCCACGGTGGCATCGAAGTTGTAGTGAAGCCGATTTCATTATATTCATCGGTTTGGGTGATGGTGCTTAGCAGCCCTGACCGTCAATGGATTTGGTTTCACGAAGGTGAGTTAGACTATACCATAGTAGGGACAAGCTTTCTTTCACGTAACCTTGACTGTCGACGGTCTGCTGGCAATCGTTGAGAGCGAAACCGGGGGAGAAGGTGATGGCGATGTTTTCGTTCTTGGCATACGATGCTGGCCATTGTTGGCAAGAGGCGGAGGCTGTCGAGTGAAGTAGAAGATATGCGCTGTGTGCTGGGCAACATCGTCAACGAAGTTGACACAAGTGCCGGTGGATCGCTGTACGGTGACTCGCTTGCCGTAAGTTACCGACTCCTCACAATGGAAGCAATGTAACCGGAATCGACAAAGAAAGTGTCTATTGCAGGAAAGTCGTCAACAAAGCGGACGCGAAGTCGAGAAGAGCGCAGACAAACCGTTGGGGTCAGATTCGGACAGGAAGCGCAGCTTCCACTCTTCAAAGTAATCCGTCAGCTGTACATTAACAACAAGTCAAAGCCTCACCGTGTTCAGTCCCGTCGGCGAATTAAGATTAGAGAATATCTCTGACGAGGCCTGACACGTCTCGAAGGACTTCCATCCATCGATAAGCACGTTAGCCACCCAAAACTTTGTAAAATGCATCACCACGGGGTATTTTCGGCATAGTATCGGGACGAGATCGCAGACTGTTTATTTAGTGCCTGTTAGACAAGCCATGACAAGGGGAGACAAATCGATACGCACTGTATGTGAAAAGGAAGGGGTAGTGCTGGAATATCGACGCCGAACAGTGAAGGTTTGGGTCCAACAAGCCCTATAAAGGGCTAGGATGAGAGACAAACATCAGTTACAAGACCACCGACGTGTTGAATGCCACACACATTGATCTAATTTCAAACAACTGTGGGCCGGCGACATCAGTCTCGTGATCAGAGAAGAAAATGAAAAAAAAAGCCAACATACATACTCGAATAGCTTCAAGTCCACGACTCCACGTCCGCCAGCGTCACCAACCCACATTACATGACTCTCCGGAAGACTGTTCTTCAAACTTTGACATCGTTGTCACTCGCCCCGCTAGCTACCACACCAACTGTCAGCATCAATGATTGTCCGAGACATGCCATTGAATCGATTGAATCGATTGAATCTATGGTGATCGTCATTCAGAGCGAATAACGAACCAAAGGAGATCACCTACAATAGACAAGTTCGCTCTGAACCATCTGGGAACGCGTAGGTAACTCTCGATGAGTCTATGCCCAAGGACCTTCCGTTCTGACCAAATGCTTGATCATCTGCGTTCGAATGCGTTCGTCGCGGTCGTCATCCTTGCTGGCGCCGACACTACCAAAAGAGCCCAAGTCAACTTCTTTCCCTTCTTCAGACACCTCAACAATTCCTCCGTTTTCCTCGTCATTGTCAATTACTGGATATACCTACAACCCGTCCGTGAGCGACAATCGCCGGCGTCATCGATGTACTACGAGCAGCTTTGGCAAACGCTGTCAAACACTTCCGCGGCCGATTCACTTTGGCGCAAACGATCTCCCGCGACGCCCGAACGCCCGATTCCAAAGAACGCCTTGGCTGGGCGGAGGATTAACAATACAAGATAGCTGGACTCGTTGGGAATCCGTTTGTTCGATATCGCCCTAAACTGAGAGGGTATCGAGCGCACAGGTGAATCGCATGCATGTCGAGACAACAGCTGGATGACCTACTTGGTTGCTTTTTTGGGCGCCAGAACTAAAAGAATGTAGCCACTCTCTAAGCACATCTGTGCAAGACGTTAGTCCTGTTCAAGAAAGGAGAATATACACACCTTCCGGATCGATGTACGCATCCACAGATGCAGCGAGTTCAGGTAGGGCTGAGTTGATTTCTTCTCTCCAAAAAACCAAGACTTGTCGCGTCATTGCTTCAGGAGATCATATATTCTCTGGAACTGCTTCCGAAGATGGTTGTGGGGTAGACGAACGACTTCAGTACTACAAGATGCACAGCTCTGTAAGCCGAATATATCATAGAACATTTCTTTAATAAGAAACTTGCCTATCGGAGATGTCGCTTGTATAGAAGCCTCAGTTTGGGAAAGCACAGCTTAACAGAGCCAAGCGACGAATGTCTTTGATGCCACAAGCTAGCAGTGCTCCCCTGCATATCGTACCGTAGCCTTTGAGTTCGGACGACAAGTGAAAAAAAGAAAAGAAAGGCTCACCTCCACACTGTTCCAATCACGGCTTCAGGACCGCGTTGACCGTCGTCTGATGTGATATTGTCGAGGGCGGTCCCAAACAGGACCAAGCGACGAATGTCTTCGATGCCACAAGCTCGCAGTGCGCCCCTGCGTAGTGTACCGTAGCCTTTGAGTTCGGACGACAAATCAAAAAAGAAAGAAAAGAAAAGCCTCACCTCCACACTGTTCCATTGACGCCTTCAGGACCGCGTGAGGTGCGATCTCCAATAATTGAACCCGTCTTGACCGCCGTCGGATATGATCTTGTTCATGGCGGTCCCAAACAGGGCCAGGCGACGAATGTCTTTGATGACAAAAGCTAGCAGTGCTCCACTGCGTATTGTACCGTAGCCTTTGAGTTCGGACGACAAATCAACAAGGAAAAGGCTCACCTCCACACTGTTCCATTGACGCCTTCAGGACCGCGTGAGGTGCGATCTCCAATAATTGAACCCGTCTTGACCGTCGTCGGATATGATATTGTTGCGGCGGTCCCAAACAGGGCCAGGCGACGAATGTCTTCCCAGTCATAGTCGCCGTTCGTAGGCAACATGAGCGGGGAAAACGATGTCTTCGTGGCGTTCAAGTGTAAAAGGCACAGGTAACGCAAGACTGGACAGCGAAGACCTTGGCGTTTAGATCGTTCGAAAGGTTTTGAGCAGTGTACCGTGACCAGCGACGATGGAGGACAGTCGATTCTAGCGATCCACGCCCCAAGAGTAACCGCGGTGCCTTTTCCTTTCCACAGATCATGTCGGCTGCGAGGAAAACTGCGAATCACTGCCTCGCGACATGATGCCCGAAGGCATGATCCTTCTCAGCTTGTCGACACTGGAATTTGGATTAGCAACCATGGTAAACACAGATCCTACTCTCACCTGAGATTGACCATGAAACCAACCTCGCGGGGTCCACCAACGTAACCCGGATGAAAACCGGGAACGACACAACCTTTCAGTGAGCTAGCCAAATACCGGCTGCCAACTTGCACTCTACGTCAGAACGGCAGCCCAGTACGCCTAAGCATCAAACCTTGGCCACAGCTCCCAACCAGGATTCGATCGTTCTCAGATGGAGGCGAGGAACGTAGTTCTCCGACCTTATGAAGACTTGTGGCGGTCCCTGGCCAACAAGCACCAAATGCACGTCTGAACTCGTGTAGGTATTGTGCAACACGGGTTGCGAAAACTTGAGACACCCGTCGAGCGACGATTCAATCACAAAAACAAAAACACGATGTGACGTGTGCGCCTACTGAGATCGCGTGGGACGGAATAGAGCTTGCAGTCATCCTCCACTGCGCTATAGGCTCTGAAAAGAGCGTCTTTCCAGCGTGGAAGGGTGGGATCCGTGAGAGAACCAATGGGAAAGAGGTACAGTGGCTGTCGTCCTGAGTAGTACAGCGACCGATTTCGACGGGATCGGCACCGTTCTCCGCAGTTTCCAACACGTGCGGAGTGGTTTCACTGTGACCATATGACGAGAATGGACGCCATCCATGTATCGTCTGTTGCGATCACTTCTCAGTGAGTTCTCCAGCTGTCGAAGGTGTCACCTTTGTCAGTCGAGGAGGCAACCAAACACCTACCTCTTTGCACTTGTGTCTTCAGGGAAGGAAAATCGATCTTCGGGATAGCATTTTGGCAAGTGTCGAGCAGTAATTTTTTGCCGAATCAATTGTGGTTAAGTTGCGTTATGCGTCTTGATTTGATTTATTCCCAGGAACGCTTCAATCGGCGAATGGGAGGTGAATTTGGGCCAGATACGATAGCGACCATACTAGAATAGTTATGCAAGATCGACAACGTCATCATGCGAGTCATGAGTGATCTCTAATGCCATAGTATCAGACAACTCACGTCGGCGACGAGGATGGAATAGTTACTCGTATCTTGCAGTCCTTGTAGAGTCCTCGGTAAAATAGGACAGTATCCTTGCGCCAAGCGTTAGTTCCTGCATCCATCCAAAAGCGTGGACATACCCCGTTACTGGTCTGAATGACACGAGCGATATTATCGTTGCGATCGGTCTTTTGTTCCCGTGATCTCGACAGACATTCCCCCGGGCGGGATTTTTTGGTACAATTGACTTTCCACAATCGTCAACTGTTGCACTAACTCCAGAAGACCAACGTCCAGGAACTTCACTCGTTTGCCTGCCTTGCGTACAATGGACGTTGGAGGGGACACCAAACTCGGCGCGATCGTCTTCTCAAGTTCTCTGGCGCGCTGGAAGCTTATAAGAAAGAGGGTATTTTGCTGGTCGCATAAAACCTACAGCAGGATCAATCAAATTTACCAGTTGCTTAGATATTGCAATCTTGCTGGAAGCGTCCTGCAGCAGGAACTCCTTCATGCGGTCGAGAATGTACATGTCTTCCTTCTCGAGGAAATCGTCCTAAATTACCGTGGCCTTCAATGTATTGAGCACCCTACAACAAACATTTCAAGACAAGATAATAAGAACGAACCTCATCTGAATAATGTGTTGCTTGGGCTTTCTCCAATCCTCCATCTCAGTAGGAATTAAGTTATGAGGTGGCTGGATTCGAAAGGCTCATCCAAGGTCGTGAATGTCTTGATGAAGGGGTCTGATCAACGGACAAGTCATTGGGGAAGTCTGTCGTGCTGTCGCGAAGTACGTACCGCCAGTTTCATGTGACGTGAGGCATTCCACTAGCGCCGGGGCCGTGCCAGCACGTACACTACCATCTATATCGATGACCATGTCATCCTTGGTATAATCCGGCAGCAGATACCACGGTTCTGAACCGATGATATGTTCAGGAGCGTCGTCGCCGAATGGCTTCTTTATCTTCTGAACGTTCGTAGCAATCCGAGCAACGGTCGCTGCAATACATTGTGACCAATGCTGGGGATAAAGCAGAGAAGAGACCCATATTTATCGTCATTAGATCACATTGTATCGCTCGAGGATCACTCCTGCCTCTCTGATGGAAACAGAGTATGTGCCGACAACGCATGATCACTTGATGTACTCAGTGCATATCCGGGTTTGGGGAGATCATCCAAAGTGATCGTATTGTCAGATTGGCTGCGGAACGATGGAAATCGGTCGGGTTGAACTGACCCCTTCTTGCTTCCTGCAGCGCCAAAATCTACTTACATATCAACGATATCCATATCTTCACTCTCCGGGTCGGCAGGGTTGAGGACCGACATCATGACGGCTACCCATGACGCTCAAACGCGACACTCGCCACTCGATTGCGCCCTTGTAGTCTCCTTCAGCGATATCCGCTTGATCGTGTCTCACGGATAGCAGAGCCTATCGAGAGTCTGTAGAAGGAATTTGTGATTCGACTTGATCGATGCAGCTATCGCGTCCAGATAGTCGTGATAGTCATCGCTATCAGAAGCCCCTCTCCTCGCAGGCGGACGGATATGTTGGGTGGTCAAAAGCATGATAGCCGCGTCGTCATAGTATACGATGCGCCGTTGTCCTCGACTGCGGATTCCGAGTAAAATCTATCAATGTTGTTCGCTGTGGTATTTCTGGACTTCCAAGACAAAAGCGACGATAGCCCCATTGAGCTCCTCTGTATCATTTCCAATGTGAGAGGCGGTTTCCTGCGCAGCGGGACCCGAATCGTATTCCATGGACGCGGTGAGAAGATAACGTTGCCGTCACCTTCCGTTGTGCGGGT
>JBBPPS010000071.1:0-19539 GCA_038092175.1 Boletus coffeatus
ACCACGAAACTGGTCCTGTTTCTGACAACGTAGTCACGTTCCTCTTCGGTATGTCAATGCAGGAGGTAGGTCTCCCGTTTGCGGTGATACTCCATGCTTACATTACTTTCATTTAGGTTTACGTTTTCTCAAAGGATCTTCGAGAGGCTGCCGAGGTGGATTCCGGCACGAACACTGTCACGGTGGGCAACTACGAATTGTATGATCTGGTTCAACTTGAGTAAGTACCCAATTCGTCTACGGGTTTCCTGTTCTTAATGGCACCTTAGTCTACCAACCGTAGGAGTCGTCTTCAAAACCGAACGAGATTCTTAGTGCTCGATCATGGCTTGTCCAGCCTCAGCAGATATCTGTGTGCAGGGATTCCAATCGTGCAATAGCAACTGACTCGGAGGGGTCACGAGCTCCGGATCAATGACAATGTCCGAGAAGTGGATGGAGAGGTTCGTCCACACTAGACATTCGACGACTCTTTCTGAGTGTTCTTAGGGTTGCAAAGGCAGAGTGCTTCATATTCATCAATCCTTTTTTTGCTTTCCTGCACATCCGTGAGATTCCTGAAAACGGTGGTGTGTTTGTCACCCGTGCCCGGTCTCCCGCTTCACTAGCAGCAAAAAGAAATCTGGTGAGACAGGGTACAGATCCTTGGTAAGTAAGACGAACTCACGTGTAGCCGGCGGTGCAACGACAGGAGACATGGCTGGCTCTGCTATGGGTCGCGTCCCTCGAGACACAGTCATTGGTGCCTTTGTCGCTGTCGTGAAAGGGTTAACAACATGGTGAGGATACCAAACCTCCATGCGTCCCCGGCTTAACCGCTTTCGATTTAGTCAGCCTTCGAGCGGGACTCCGAGTTATACGCGGAAGCTCGTAGTCTTCAACAGGTTAACCAGGCGTGCATGCAAAGGTCTCGTCGGTGTCTACCCTAGCCGAGGTGTCACGCTGGCGCCCACTGACATCGAGGAAATGACCAGCCTTTTGCAAATCCAGAAACAAGACTTGAACGAAGCTGTTGCTGGTGCATCCTTGACGCAGCCTCTACAGCGGTTCTTCAATTACGAAGAAGTGGTAAATGTACATATGATATGGCTTCAAACTCTTTACAAATGGACGACGTTAATCCCACGTTGGACCAAATCTCACGCTTTACCCGGGCGCAAGACGGCACTGAGAACGAGAATTCTATTGACCTCTCTATTATTGCGGGAGCCTCACGAAAGGCAGCATTTTTTGTACTGCAACCCGGAGGCCACGTTGAGGTCTCTGAGGGAGAACAAACCGGTGTACACGGTGTCGTTGATTCGATAAACCAAGAGGTCATCGACGGCCAAAATCGACTTTCCAGCTCGCAGTGTCCACAAGCAATTCAAACTGACCACGAAACTGGTCCTGTTTCTGACAACGTAGTCACGTTCCTCTTCGGTATGTCAATGCAGGAGGTAGGTCTCCCGTTTGCGGTGATACTCCATGCTTACATTACTTTCATTCAGGTTTATGTTTTCTCAAAGGATCTTCGAGAGGCTGCCGAGGTGGATTCCGGCACGAACACTGTCACGGTGGGCAACTACGAATTGCATGATCTGGTTCGACTTGAGTAAGTACTCAATTCGAATTCGTCTACAACTTTTCTGCTCCTAATGGCACCTTAGTCTGCCAACCGTAGGAGTCGTCTTCAAAACCGAACGAGATTCTTAGTGCTCGATTACGGCTTGTCCAGCCTCAGCAGATATCTATGTGCAGGGATTCCAATCGTGCAATAGCAACTGACTCGGAGGGGTCACGAGCTCCGGATCAATGACAATGTCCGAGAAGTGGATGGAGGGATTCGTCCACACCAGACATTCGGCGACTCTTTCTGAGGTGTTCTTAGGGTCGCAACAATGATAAAAACCACCTTGGGACTTAATTTGAAGTCTTGGCTCTCGGGTCTCCTGCTCAACGCAAAACACGCGAGGACTACGAAGCAATGGGTTAATATTGGGCCGGCATGGCTCCGACTATCAAGAACCCGCAAGTGTATGGTGATTTTATCACCGAATTCGTTGAAGGGACCACTTTGCAAAGGGAACAAACTCTCCTTTTTATCTCCTCTTCCTCGTCGTCGTCGAGCACGTCGAGCACAAAGAATCGCGCATTCTACTCAACGGGAAGCCGTCACTGCGGCGAGGAAGCCCACAGAGCGACTGGGCTTGCAGCCAGTAACGACACCCGAACGGCAACAAGAAAATTACTTGGCGCCCACAATCGACATCTTCCACCACGACTACAACGCGCAAGCAACCCACTCTAGCATTTTTTCAGTCGATGTGATGAACAGCGATGCGACAGAAGCCGCTCTTGGTCTCCTCGGTCTCTCCCCCTACAATGCCCCCAACTCTCACCCACAACCACAACCACACTCTCATCACCACGTTGCTCACCCACATGGACCGTCCCTGACTTCGTCCAGTGTTGGCATTGCCGTATATCGAACAAGCACCCCCCCATGTCGTCCAGTGCCCGCTCCACTCGTCCCTCTCAAACGGAAGCACCCATCACCAGCTCTGTCAGCAATAACCGCGACGCCACCGCTCCCAAGCACTTCCACAGACGCGTTGTCCGCCAAGTCCAAACAGCCTTCACATCCTCTAGCGACACCGCCAATCATATCCAACCACCCCCTCCCAAACTTGTCAACCAAATCCTTACCAGCGCCATCGCAGCGACTCCCTCAACAACGTCCGTTTTCCCCCACTCTCTCCACCTTTCTCCCTCCACAAACATCCCCGACGTCACAGCATTCCCTCGCGTCCCCCCCTCCACCTCCCATCATCCACTCGCTCTCTCTGATATACCTCTTCCAGACTCGGACGCCATCTCGTGCATCTGTGGATTCACTTATGACGATGGTTTTTCCATCGCATGTGACGACTGTTCACGATGGTGCCATGGCATCGTTCAAGGGGGGGAGGTACCTGAGATTTGGAAATGTTGGGTATGCGATCCCACGGTGGAGCTCAGGTTGATAAAGAGCGCACGGTCAAGACCCAAAAAGGGAGGCTAAAGGCTATGCGCTTGAAGGCTTCACGGAGGGGCGGCTGGAGCAACACTTACCATCAATGGTACTGGCGGGAATTCAACGGTAGACGAGGCAATTGGTGGTGTGGCCAAGCCTTCTTCAAAGAGGAAGACGAGCCCGGGCGCAGAACGAAACTCGAGGAGAGGAAGTGCAGTGACAGCCGCTTTCGATGGTTCTGGTTCGTCCAGGAAGAAGAAGCGAGCGACTATGCTCTCCCCTGCTGATCCCTTGTCTCCATCAATCCCCCCCTCAAATCATCACATGACGCAACCACCTGCTGGTAGTTCCCGCATATCATATCCCAATGGCAATGCTACAACCGCTCCCAGCAGTCTACCCCTGGCGCCAATCACATTCCCTCCCGACATCTACCCGAATCCTTCCGTCCACGCTCAATTGCTTTGTGTCGCAAAAGCCTGCCAGAGAGGTGTCACCGCTCTCAATCCACCCTCACCACTCGTATACCCGCCACCAACGACCTATACAATGATGGAGGATACATCAGGGTGGACTCTCAAGGGTGAATAGATTTTTCCTTCTCTCTTTTTCTTTCTTTCTTTCTTTTTTCTTTCATGCATTTCACGGTCACTTTCGTTGTTTCATTTCGATGAAGGTTTCGCGCAGGCAACGATTGTGTTCTATCGCTCGCTTGCATTTATATGTATGCTAATCATAGTGCAGGTACCGAGATCGCTACGGGTTATTCCATGTCTCCTCTAGACAACGCGACGCCGGTGATACTGGACGAAAATGTTGGGGATCTATACGTTCCCCGTACCGTGCTACGCACCGACCCATCCATGTCTTGCTCCCCTCTACATTCAGGCCCCCCAGCTCCAACAACATGTTCACCCGCTCACTTATGTCCCCCTTCCCCGAGATTGCATGTTGCTTCGGACCCTGCGCCTTTCTCGCATACCTCTATTTATCCGTCACCACCTATATCCAATTACATATCTCCCCCTGTATCTAGTTCATCCAATTCGCGTTCGCACGCCAAGTCACCCGTACACCCTCAACAAACACCACCTCGTCATCCATACCATACCTGCGACCACCCTTCAAGTTCTAGCTCCCTATACAGCTGCGATTATACCGTCTGCCACGTATCTGGCGGATCCACTTAACGGTTACACTCATCTAGGCATGGCAAAACTTCAGGTGAAGCTGGTCGGTGGCGGATGGGTGTTGGGCTGGACACACGTGTGTTGACCAAACGCTGTGGTGCGGCCCATCATTTGTGGTTGAACGAAGCGGGGGGAGAGTATGAAAGGGATGCGGATACGGCACAGGGAAGGGTGTGCGAAGGCGGTTTCGGATGGTTGTGCCGTTTCCGACGATGGTGGTCCACCACAAACGGTGAACGGTAGGTCTGTCCCTCTCTCCGATGTCGCGGATGCAAGAGCGACAAACGGACGATCCCTCCGACCAAGATGATCCTCGTTCCGGATCCGACTCTGATGCGGACCCGACGACTCTCTCTTTTGCACTATTTGCGTTACGGGACTTGAGAGCGGACGAGGAGATTGTTTTAGGCTGGGAGTGGGACGATGGACATGCGGTACATATGTTGCCTGCACTGATGGAGAGTCCCGGAATGTTTGCGTGAGTCCTCTGTCTTACTTAATCTGCTTCTTGTGCAAACTTCTGTTGCTGACTTGGCTCTCCCTTCCATATGTGTGACCTCAGGCTACGTATCTACAGACCGGCACATCCTCACCATCTTCGCGCTCAGTTTGGATGGGTACGAGCGAAGACTGCAACGACTGCGGAGAAGAGATCGATGTGGAAGGTGATGGCCCACGTCCAAGTCGGAACTGGGGATTGAGTATGAACGTGGACGTGGACATGGATCAAGATGCGTGGATCGAAGTCAATGGGCGGACTCGGCGGGTCAAGAAACCCAAGGTGATTACTAATGCTTTATTCTCAGCCTCTCCTTAGATGGTCTCGTATGTGGCCTGCATGATCCGTGGATTTGGGCGAACGCCTTATTCTTTCTGCACTATGACTTCAAGCTCGTAAGGTGTGTGCGTTTACTTTCGGTCCAGACAAAATCCAACACAACACCCTAGGATCTTATATGTCATCGCTGATATTGTTCACCATCTGCGCATCGACCTTTCAGCCGATCAGCTCGCACGTGTCTCAAAACTTTATTCTTGATCCACAATCCTCACCTCGGAAGCACGCTTCATACGCTTTTCGCAAAAATGATGCTTGGTCTGGTCGAAAATATCCAAAGACACTCCCCAGGGTGCGGCCTGCATTTTCAGTGCTATATTCGAGACTTGCGTGGACAGAGTAGATGCGATGGCAGATGTACTCCACGGTGCGTTCGAGCGCTTGGAGAAAGCGAAAGTTAGTGACGACTCGCTGTCTCCAGTCCTTTAAATTGAGAGAGCTCTCTCTGTGGCTGCTGTCGTCTACGCAGTGGAGAAGTCCGAAGAGGTGACACATGGTGAGCGACCACGTTTCCTCCAAAGTTCCGATTGCTACTCCGCACGCTTCTGCACGGTTTCCGTGTGTGCCTCGTTGGCTTAATGAAATGCGAAGGACCGATTCCTGATGAAACGGTTATTCCCCCTCTTCACTAACTACATCTGGCTTTCACCACCGTCACTCAATAGTTTGCGGTTATTGTCCCAGCCAACGAACCTTTACTAGCGTCTTGTCTTGCGAATTTGATTATGGGCCTTTTCCGTTTGGCTGCAAAGACCACCAAACCGACAGATCACTTCCACTTGCTCAGAGGCCTCTTTCGCGCTATCAGCGGGGGTGGAAGGAAGTCTGAACTCTCGTATAAAGAAGTCAGCCCTGCTGCTGGAGATGCTGGAATTCTTGAATCGCCAACTCCTTGCATTAGATGGAATGGGGAGGGATATGATAGTGGAACTGTTCTGCTATGTCTTACTCACCTTTCATAGTTTATGCACCCGCTTGCACTTGCTTTACGCGGAGCACCGAACCCCGTGTCTCAAGGTTTGCGCCCCCTCAAACTATGGATCCACAACTTGACACCAGATTTTTTTGGACCCAATGCTCAGCACTGACGGAGGCTGGAGCTTTCAAGCCCAAACCCATAGTTCGGCAGGCAGTGCAAACCTGTATTGAGTTGCTCGTTGAGCTGACCGGCAAATCTGCTCATGAGTTCCTACTTCCTCACCGAGTTCGCATCTTCACCGCGATCTACACGAAGCCGCTACGCGCCCTGTCAGTCCCCCTCTAGATTGACATGATCGACGACGTACGATTCTGTATCAGCCAGCCTTGACCCCCCACTTCCGGAGCTCAACAACGAGCTTCTCAGACTTCTGCACAAAACGCTCGCCTTGACCGATGTGGACGACCTGAATATCGGACATGTCAATCTTCGTCAGACCTGGTTGGAAGTTATCAAGCTCCGGGTGGCTTGTATCAAGCCGTTGACTGCTTCTATGTGGATGACCGACTCCTTTGCCAAGCAACCCAGATCGGACAGATGTAAGGTTCTGTTTTCGCGAAATGGCTTGCTAATTAAGATATATATTCAAGGACTCGGATGACGAGCGTATACTTCAACTCGCTTTACTCGCAAGAAGTGAAGAAAGTATCATGACTTCGAACTCTTGGCGCTACAACTGGACGACGTTAATCCCACGTTGGACCAAATCCCACGCTTTACCCGGGCGCAAGACAGCACCGAGAACCAGAATCCTTTTGACCTCTCTATTATTGCGGGAGCCTCACGAAAGGCAGCAATTTCTGTACTGCAACCCGGAGACCACGTTGAGGTTTCTAAGGGAGAACAAACCGGTGTACACGGTGTCGTTGATTCGATAAACCAAGAGGTCATCGACGGCCAAAATCAACGTTCCAGCTCGCAGTGTCCACAAGCGATTCAAACTGACCACGAAACTGGTCCTGTTTCTGACAACGTAGTCACGTTCCTCTTCTGTATGTCAATGCAGGAGGTAGGTCTCCCGTTTGCGGTGATACTCCATGCTTACATTACTTTCATTCAGGTTTATGTTTTCTCAAAGGATCTTCGAGAGGTGCGTGCATTCGCGACAAACACTGTAGTCCGTCGCCGATGGATAGGGGTTCAAACGTTCATATTCTGGTAGCAAAAACCACGAGTTCGAAACGCTCCAGATACATGCCGGTCAAGAACCTGACCCTGCCACCAACGCTCGTGCAGTCCCCATCTATGCCTCGACTAGTTTCGTGTTCAATGACTCAGCGGTAAGTTTCGAGATTCGGATTCGAACACTGCTCGAAGCAAGGTATCAAGGCACTGACATGCGTCACCCCCTATCGTAGCACGCTGCGGACATCTTTGGACTGAGGTGCGTCGTCGAGCCCACCCCCTTTTTATCATGTACCTACCGATACCCCAACAGAACGGTCGCGCACGCCTATTCTCGCATCAGCAACCCCACCGTTGTGCGTGCATGTGCTTGGACTATTTGACTGCCATTTCGTGACGACTTTCTGGCCATGTCAGGACGTGTTCGAGAAACGGATGGCGGCCCTCGAGGGCGGTATTGCTGCCGTCGCGACCGCCTCCGGCCAAGCTGCTCAATTTTTGGCCTTCTCGACGATTGCTGACGCAGGCGACAACATCGTCTCCACGTAAGTATCTGTTTGCATAAAGAGATTGCAGTGTTTGACGCACACCGAATAGGTCCTATCTGTATGGAGGGGTAAGTTGGTGCCCTTAATATAGTACTCTGATTGATCATCTTTGCAGACGTATAATCAGTTCAAAGGTGTCTCGAATCGACCCCTCTCAACGAAACGCTGACAGCCTTCCCGACAGTCACCTTCAAGAAATGTGGCATTGGTGTCAAGTTCATCGATGGCGACAGCCCCGCAGAATTCGCCGCCGCCATTGATGACAAGACGAAGGCGATCTTTGTCGAGAGCATCGGTAATCCGAAATATAATGTCGCACCGATACCGGAGCTCGCCAAAGTACGTTTCCATGGCACATCTGAAGAAGAATATCGTGGTGGTTGACACTTCTGTGCAGGTTGCACACGACAATAATATCCCGTTGATCGTTGACAATACGTTCGGGATGGGGGGATACCTCATTCGGCCCATTTCCATGGGTGCAGACATTGTCTGTACGTGTATGCGTCCCAAGTTCTGAGGTTTGGTCCTGATATTTTGTATAGTGCACAGTGCCACCAAATGGATATGCGGTCACGGAACCACGCTCGCCGGCGTCGTGATCGATTCTGATTCGCCCACTGCGGCCGTATAGTTCCAAACTCCGGAACTCACTTACATGACAGGTAACTTCGACTGGGCCAGGAGCGGAAAGTTCCCTTCGTTCACATCCCCGTCTGAGGGGTATCACGGGCTGCAATTTAGTCAGACGTTCGGGCCCGCAGCGTTTGCGGTCAAGTTGCGAGCAGAGCTGATGCGCGACCTCGGGCCAGCGTTGAATCCCTTTGGAGCCTTCCTCCTAATTCAAGGTCTTGAGACGCTGAGCCTCCGCGCTCAGAGGCACTGCGACAATGCGCTTGCCTTGGCAAGGTAATGTTTCTCTCTCTCTACCCTCGTGGCAGCACTCGAACCTTGATACAGGTGGCTGCAACAGCACCCCAAGGTCACACGAGTATGTTACCCCGGACTGCCCGACCACGCGTACCACGTGGAGGCAAAGCGTTTGCTGCGCGAAAACACGTTCGGGGGCGTGCTGAACTTTAGAGTCAAGGGCGATGTCAGCGTCGCGCTGCGCGTCATCGACGGTCTTGAGTTGGCGAGCCACCTCGCCAATGTGGGGGACGCCAAGACGTTGGTGATTCATCCGGCGTCCACGACGCATTCGCAGCTGACGGTGGAGGAGCGGGCGGCGACGGGGGTGACGGAGGATTTAATTCAGGTACGTCACAGTGATGGGAATTGGCGAGTGCCAACGGGTTTCTGGTGCTGAGCACGGGGTGTAATCAGATCGCGGTCGGGATCGAACATATCAACGACATCATTTCGGATCTCGAGCAAGCGTTGGAGAGGGTGCCGTAGGATCGGTGAAGCGCTCGAGGTCGTCCTACCGATCTGAGAAGTGGTTTCAAAATGAAGGTTGTCTCTTGCAGAATCGAACTTGAAAGTGCAACGCGCCAGCCTTTGTAGACTCGTTACGGGTGGACAAATCGACTTTTTCGCAGCCTGGACATCTTGTTTCGATCGATCGATCGATCGCCGCCCTGGTAGCTGAGGGTGATCCGAGGCGTCAACTTGTCAATCGTAGGTTTGGTGTCTGTGGCGTTGTATGACAGCAACTTCCGAGTTCAAGTTTTGCTTGACGCACCACACTAGTACACCATTTACCGCAATAGTCACTAGGATCCACTATTCAAGCTTCATCAAAGTCCCTGGCATATCTCCTCCTTAATGGTGCGATTACCTGCAGTTCTGGAACTCGGGATCCGTCGTTCGACTTCGCGTTTTCACATAAGTACTACGCGTAACTATTGATTCTTCTTTGCCTTTTGCCCCAAACACCGTACGTGAGTCGCCGCGATGTCCGATCCACTGAATAGGTGAGCTATACCCAGAACTGCTTGTGATCAACCTGTGATCGACACTATACTGTGTCTCTTACGTTAAACTTTGCTAGTCCTTCCAGACCACTCGAATTCGAGACCTTGCAGTTCTACGCGGGCCAAGTGCCCGATCCCACCACCAAAGCCCGCACAGTCCCCATCTCATCGACCAACTTCGTCTACAATGATTCCGCAGTGAGCACCTTCCGAGTTTATTCGTTTATGCCAAGCTGAGACCACGTCTATCGGCAGCACGCGGCCGATCTCAGTAGTTTGAAGTGCGTCTATCTGCGCGAGTATCGACTCGACCCCAACCTTGCTACTATATCTGCACCACAAAGTAACGAGCTCGAGCGAGGCTAATGATTTTTTTCTTTCTTCGCAGGACGGTTGGATACGCCTATTCACGTATCGGAAACCCCACCGTCGTGCGTCTACGTTCACCACCCTGCAGCCATGCAATGTTCCGTGACATGTTTCCGTCTTTGCCATCCAGGAAATTTTTGAGAATCGTATTGCTGCGCTCGAGGGTGGATTGGCTGCAGTGGCGACCGCGTCTGGCATATCAGCGCAGTTCCTCGCTATTTCCACCATCGCGAATTCGGGAGATAACATTGTATCGACGTACGTCTTCCTTACGGTTTCTTGGCTATTCCTCTCTCAGCGTCTATGTATCGATAGGTCTTATGTCTACGGCGGGGTACGGACTCTATTTCATCTGCTTTGATCCATCCCCTTCTGATTCGTTCCCGCCAGACATACAATCAATTTAAAGGTTCGGTCCGTCCGTCTATTGAGACGTGTCGTCTACAATATTTTACAGTGACGTTCAAGAAATATGGCATCGGCGTCAAGTTCGTCAATGGAGACGACCCCAAGGATTTTGAAGCAGCCATCGACGACAAGACGAAAGCGGTCTACGTCGAGAGCATCGGTAACCCCAAGTACAACGTCGCCCCGATTCCAGAGCTCGCAAAGGCAAGCAAACCGTACAGGAGCAGTCTCCGTGATTGGCAACTAACCTCTACCATGTCACCAGATTGCACACGATCATGGCATTCCGCTGATCGTGGACAATACTTTTGGAATGGGAGGATACCTCATCCAACCAATCTCACTCGGTGCGGACATCGTCGGTCAGTCAACCAACCATATGCATATCTCTGTTCCAATGACGTTCCTACAGTTCACAGTGCGACGAAATGGATAGGAGGCCACGGAACTACGATCGCTGGTGTCGTCATTGACTCTGGCATGTATATTCCTTGACCATCATCAATGTGACTGATCCATGTCGTAGGCAAGTTTGACTGGACTCGTGGCAAATTCCCTTCGTTCACGAGCCCGAAGTTCGGAGGGATACCACGGACTGACATTTAGCGAAGCATTTGGATCCACTGCATTTGCTGTGAAGCTTCGTGTGGAACTGCTGCGCGATGTCGGACCCGCGTTGAATCCCTTTGGAGCCTTCCCTAGAGACGCTCAGTCTGCGCGGTCAGAGGCATAGCGAGAACGCGCTCTGGCTAGCGACGTACGCCATCTTGTTTCCTGTGTTTTATTATGGGGTTTAAGCTTACTCGGACATATTAGCTGGCTCGAAAAGCACCCCAAAGTCGCATGGGTGTCATACATCGGTCTCGAGAGCCACCCGTACCACGAGCGGGCCAAGCAGTTGCTTCTCCCCAACGCGTACGGTGGTATGTTGTGTTTTGGCGTCAAGGGAGAGCACAGCAAAGTGGTGGACGCTCTCCGACTTGCAAGCAATCTCGCCAACGTGGGCGACGCCAAGACGCTTGTGGTCCATCCATGGACGACGACGCACGCGCAGCTGAGCGAAGGAGAGAGACTGTCGGCCGGGGTGACGCCGGATCTGATTCGGGTGTGTATTGAACTTCCAGCGTGATGTTGGAAAGGTGACTCACACGATGTCAGGTTTCGGTTGGGATCGAACACGTTAGGGATATCATTGCAGACTTTGAGCAGGCGCTGGATGTACTATCCGACGGGTCTGGAGTGGAAATGAAGAGCGCGTTGTAGAATCTTGGGGAAGAGTCCAATCGTTGTACGAGTTGTAACTTGTCGCAGCCTGTCTTCCGACATGTTCCATTGACGCTGGCTCACTGATTCCATCACACTCTACTCGATCGAGTTTGACGTTCGAATGGCCGCAAAACCTACGAGTCCCCACCCCTACTTGACGTGGCGCGAATGTCATTAAAACTACCGACATTGGGGAAACTACGGCGGCCATGGAAGGATGCGCCTTCCTCGTTTCAAACGTGCAATTTTGTAAGGTGCCTTGCGAACACGAGCAAGTGGATAATGAATGTATAACATATTAAGGTGTTTACATAAGCTGTGATACATACATAGTATCCATGCTTCAGTACTCAGTAATGACAGCGAGCATCTCAAGGTCATGAGCTGCCTTGATGGGGAGCCCGTCACTTGCAACTCTTGGTCTCTGTACGTCGGTATAATTCACGTACGGAGGGTACCGCACGACATCTGCTTCCCCCGCCCAGTCAAAGTCAATGATCATCAGTTTCGTCCTATCTTTATCGACAAGAATGTTCAAGTCGCGTAGTATGTCTCCATGGACTAGCTCTGCCGAGGTGGATTCCGGCAAACACTGTGGGCAACTACGAGTTGCATGATCTGGGTCAACTTGAGTAAGTACCCAATTCGTCAACGACTTTTCTGTTCCTAATGGCACCTTAGTCTACCAACCGTAGGAGTCGTCTTCAAAACCGAACGAGATTCTTAGTGCTCAGCTATCAACACTGCTCTCATGAGCGACGAGGCGCTTCCGATGTGGAGACCATCTCCTTCGCCGGAGGAATCCTGGAGCGACGCCTCAGGTGCCAATGAGGACGGCGAGTGGCCTTTACGGGCCATCGTAGGCGAAGAGATACGCCTCGACGGCACACCAAGGTGAGGCGCGCTCAACCGCGATCGATTACATCCATCTCAGCGCGCCTTCACAGATCACAAATACGAAGTACGTCCTCACCCATCACCCGTCTCTCGTGCCACATTTCCCTGCTTACCACGATGTGTAGGTGAGGTGGGAGAACTGGCACCGTAAAGGCGACGACTCGAACACGACTTGGCAAAAGGACGACTTTTCAAAGACGAACACAGAAACGCCAACGTACCCATATCGCAAGTCTCTCCTTCGACATGAAAGTCCCGTGGCCAGACGAAGCCATCCACAAGCGCCTCACCGAGCACCGTCAGCAGGCGTACGAAGAAAAACCGGAGAGGAGGCATCGCGCAGGTCCGATACGGACCAACGACTGGGACGCAGAAATCGAGAGCGCGTATAGGAAACTGCAAGAACCCGAGAGGGGCGAATCGAGCTCGAAACTCAGAATGAGGCGAAGCATTCAGGCTTCCACACCAGGGTCATTCTCTGGCGCCCCTGCTCAATTGACACCTTCGCGCTTGAGGGAGGGAACGTCTCCGACATTGACTGTTGCCTCGCGTGATCTGTCTGTCTCTGCTACACTTCCATCTAATCGGCACCGCGGTCGACCCCAGATTGGTAGCCCGTCCACCTCATCACCCAGATCATCTGCGACAGCATCATCTTCGGCAATCTTGCGCAAAGGAAGAAAGGCATTGACTCCTGTTCTGCTGGGTCTTCCAGGGAGCTTGAAACTGCACAGGCTATACTCCTGTCGTTATCTCTCAACCGACATTGTAATTATACTGCTCGCGCGTGTGGTATTCAATCTGACTCTGCGTGTTAGGCGAGGGCGTATCTCATCTGCATGGAACAAGGCGGCAAGAGAAGCCGGGGCTGCGATGGTTCGCATATGTCCCGATATCGTGACGAGGACGTCCCACGTAACCTGCGCAAGTTTCGACACATGGAAAAAGGTTACGTTTTCAGGTATGTCCATTTCTTATCGGTGTACAGCCGTATTCAGATCATGCAGCCACCATGAACTGGAAGTGATTTTCAAAGCATCTCGTGGCGTATTCACGATGTGTGATTGCATGACTTGCTCGAGCGATTCGGCTTGCTCTTGCCGAGACTTGTCCAATTTTTTGACCTAAGGGACGAAGCTAGCATCTCTGCCTACTCAAAGGTAAATTTGTCGACTCGTCCGGAAGTACAGTTGAAAGAAATGTGTAGGGTCTGTTCACATTTGAAGTCCCGCGAGGTGTCGATGTCATCGAATGCAACAAGGTTCGGTATAACATGTTTATGCTTTTTGTTGCTGAAATGTTTCAACGATGGATAGTACTGTGGGTGCGATAACGAATGTGGAAATCGTGTTGTCCAACGTTCTCGCAATATCGGCCTTGAAGTTTTTGACACGAAACGATGTGGGTGGGGCGTACGTGCCTTGGAAGACATCCCCCGGGGAAAGGTTCTCGGGACATACGCAGGGTGACATTGTCTATTATTGGCTTTGCTGAACCGCTGCTAATGGTATTTTGCGCAGGACGCTGATGTCGTGGGCTCAGGCTGAACGACGCCAGCCTGAGGGATGACGTGAATGAATTACCCGAGGAACATCATGGGTATCTCTTTGTCCTCGATAGTACCGAGGTCACAAACTCGGAGAACCTGGGTGGGAAATACACCGTGGACTATTACGAGTGTGGTAAGTATTCTGTGATATGATCGTGATCATGAATTGACTTTGGCCAGGTAATTGGACGTGATTCGATCACGGCTTGTCCAGCCTCAGCAGATATCTATGTGCAGGTATATCAATCGTGCAATAGCAACTGATTCGGTGGGGTCACGAGCTCCGGATCAATGACAATGTCCGAGAAGTAGATGGAAAGGTTCGTCCACACTAGACATTCGGCGACTCTTTCTGAGTGTTCTTAGGGTCGCAAAGGCAGAGTGCTTCATATTCATCAATACTTTTTTGCTTTCCTGCACATCCGTGAGATTCCTGAAAACGGTGGTGTGTTTGTCACCCGTGCCTCCCGCTTCACTGGCAGAAAAAAGAAATCTGGCGAGACAGGGTACAGATCCTTGGTAAGTGAGATGAACTCACGTGTAGCCGGCGGTGCAACGACAGGAGACATGGCTGGCTCTGTTATGGGTCGCGTCCCTCGAGACACAGTCATTGGGTCGCAGAAAGGTTACCTTGGGAATCAACGGAAACCTCGCCCGTGTTGAATTGCACATGGGATACGAGGTCATCACGATCGACAAGCAAAATCTCTACCGCAAATTGTAGGTATTACATTATCAGAGCCTCGATGGCATAGTTGATCACCTTATTCCTGCAGACCCAATGGAACACTGATCCCTCTTAATAAACCTTATAATTTGAATCTTGGACAACGCGGTTTCAAGACCCCGTATACATACTCCCCCTCCCCCTCCCCTTCCTCCCTCCCTCCTCCTCCCTCCCTCAACCAATGGTCTCCTCCCCACCCTCCATTCCCCGTCCATCATCCCGCTCAGAACGCCTCCTATGGGACACTCTCCGCAGTGACGAGACCCGCTGCACACATGGTGCACACTCCTCCCGCCCCCGCTCATCTTCGAGCGACTGCGGTGACGACTACGACGACGACGACCTCTTCCAGTCTGCCATCCTCTCTCGCTACTCTTCCCGCCGGAATAGTGCCGCGTCCGCACTTGGCCATAGCCAGCCTGCCAACTCTTATTATATCCCAGACCAGAACGAGCACGCCTCGTATTCTCGCCTTCTCCGCTCGTCCTCCTACTCTGGCTCCTCTCGCTCTGCCCAATCAGATCCTAAATCCTCCCCGCGCCCCGCATATATTCAGGAAAAGCAGGTCGAACTCTCGCACCACCATGACTCCGCTCCCCATGAGGCCGTCCTACGCAATCGCCTCGACTCCGTCATGCACAGCATGTGGGTTGACAAAGAAAGGGACCTCGTTGATGTGAGTCCCCGGGAGCGCCTGCACGAACACCCAATCCTTATCCATACGAAATCCGGGCACCAGCTTGGGGCTCTTCCAGTAGGACGTCTGGTGGGGACGGTGGCAAAACTCCTGCATGGATCGTGTCGTCGCGCACACCCAACCCATCGCAGAATGTCAGTAAAATGCCTGCGTGAAATGCGTTTTCACGGACTCCCGATGGGCCCATGCGAACTGTAGCGAACAGTGAAACGACGCCGACTGGGCTAATGATGGCGGGTGGGGTGCCTTACCCTGGTGCGGTACAGGAACGATTTGAATCCTATGCCAGTGGGGAGTCGCTCTGCGCCTTCTCCGATGCACTCTTTGACACACTTCATCTTATCGACATTCGTAGCAGCTCGCGAGGCTCAAGAAGTTTTTCAAACGGTTGCTCGATAGTTTCACCTATTGCAAAGACGGCAGGCCTGGGAAGATATCTTTGCAACTTATGGCGTCGTCGTTGTCTGCACCTCTAAGCAAACATTGGACTTCAAGTTGCCGCTGCCACTGCTGATGCTGTGCCAGCCACACACATCCCCACATATATCCTCGTCTTCCTCTCGCCACCATTCAATCGTGAGTCTGTGACACGCGTCCCGCGTCGCCTTGCAACCCTCGCTCATGCACACACACAGCGTCGCAGTCGCCGGCCCTCGTCACCCGCCCTTTACTCAACGTACTTGCCCTCTTCCACAACGTCACACATTGTGGCGACTTCTGCACGCTCTTATTCCACTGAGAGCACGTGATGCCAGTGGGGAGTCACTCTTATACGACAATCTGGAATTGATCTGTGAAATCTATAACGAACCATCCATTCGGAGAAGTGACCTGACATCCCAGCTGTTCTTCCTTGGCAAACATGCACAAGACGCGAATCTCCGGGAACGCTTCATGAACCCTCTGGACGCTAGCATTCCTGCTCTTCTTCGAGCCGTCTCGCGTACATTTTTGTAGTGCAGAGCTGGGAGCCTGCATCGCCCTCGCCCCTTCTCGGATCTGTGGATGGAGAAGTAGCCCTCATTCCAAAGAGAAAATCCACCCTCAAATTCATTATGGAATGATTCACTGTTCGCTACACAACCACATCGATCGATCGTACACTCAATGCAACATCTGGCGTTCCTTGACCCGCTCGCTGCCCATGGCTTGTGGATTCCGGTGTCTCGATGTTTTTCTAGGACGAGCAAGGTTCATATGATCACCCTCTTGAGCAGGACCAACCGATGCGCGTCACTCACGGCTGAGTACCCTTTCGACGACACAAGAAGGCACTGGAGGTCGTTGGCACCTTGAGTACCCTGCACGAACACTGTAAATTTACACGATAATGACACACAATATCTCAACCATACACCTTTGTGATAAGTTTGACCTAGTGGCCCTCTTCGACCAGCAGCAGCGTGGTTGGTTACAGCATGGAGTCTGACGGATCATCAATATAGTCGTATCCGACCTGAGATTGAAAAAAAAAACACGCCTGAAATTCTTCTACTTACCTCGAGCCCTTGACATCTGATCCTCAAAGACGACCCTTTGAAATGGTCAACTATACGCCTTCGGAGTCGTCCTTGACTGATTTAGTAACCTCGGAACCGCCTTCTGAACCCGACCGCAGTGTTTTGCAGTCACTTCAACTTCGCGCCAATCTTTCGCTCGCAAGCATCGTTCCAGGAACACCTGGAGCAGATTCTCTTTCACCCTCCCTTCCTTCAGATCCCATCCCAGTTCCCCGTCGACAAGTACCACAGACGGAGCCACGCCGTCGAGGTCCACTCGTTCCTTACGGAGTCGGCACTCCAAGTGCGGTTGGCGCTATCCGCAGATCGACCGCGCTTCCATGGCCACTGGTGAGTCTTCCTGCCTGTTATCTACTGCCATACTTATTGAGCCTTAGAAAACCCCGGTTGGGGACAGCCTCGATTTGACCGACTCAGATTTCGATGAAACTGATGCTCAATTGGTCCTCGAAGTCGCAAGGGCTCGCCGTGTTGTCACCCGCCTTATGCAGGAGATTGCTGAGGCCCACTGTACGGAAAGTATCGCCCTCGTCAATTTGTACAAGCACCGGGCCGGAGATGCAAAGAAACGAAACGAATTTGCCGAGTTCGACCTGGGCCTCGCGCGAGACGCCATCACAAGTAAATCCAATATCTCGACTGGTATGTCGGTGATACGCAGGTCAAATGCGAAGCGTCCTCGTTTTTCCAGCCCAAGCAATCGCCAGTCTGGTAGTAAGCGTTTTTGCACACTTGTTGACATATGTCTTGTCACTGATTTGGCGTTTTGTAGTAGTAACTTATCTGCCATCAGGCTCCCCGGAGGTATGAATCAACGTCGCATCGTGCTGCTTTCCTCCGCGACAGATGTATAGTGTATACCCATGCTTATATTCAATGTTTACACTGTCGTTCTCCTTGTATCTGTTCCCTTTAAACACATGCAAGTTGCGTAATAAAGATGTACGCGGGTGTTACTATACCCGGTGCGGGTATATCCTGCTCCTTGTTCTCTCCGTCTCCCTCGCCCACACTGACGACAGCACACACACGTGCCACCACGACATGACGACGAGGACGTGACGAAAACAAGACAGCGAGACAACGAGACGAGGACGAGGATGAGGAGACGGAGACAACGAAGACGGCAAGACGAGCACGAAGACGGCGAGATGGCGAGGAAGAGCACGAGACAACGGAGACGGCGAGATTGCGAGGAGGAGCACGAGACAACGGAGACGTCCTTAACCCCACCATCCTTCCGACTCCCCGAGTCGGACCCCGACCCCGACCTCGTTCTCTCGCTCCAGCGTGCGGAAGCGACCACAGATCGTGCGCATTGTGCCCTCGTTACCGTTTCCTTACCATCGTCTCGCCCATTCACCCCCGGGACCGTCCTCTCGCTCCTGCATATCACCCTCGTGTTGCTGTCGCCGTCTCCCCTTCTCCTCTTCCCTCGCGTCACCGATACCGTCGCTATCGCCCTAAGGCCCGAGCAGCCAGGACCCCTTGAACGGCGCGTTGTCCTCACGAGTTGTGATTCGGGGTTCAGACATAGGAATTCTACTCGTCGTCACCCCGCCTTTTCGCTCTTTATGTCCCTTGCTCTGTCTCTCCCTCGCCCACACGGAAGCAACAACGGTACGGTACAAGTTGGAGGGTGTGCCACACGACATGACGAAGACGAAAAGAGATAACGGCGACAAGACGACAAAATAATGAAGATAACTCCTTCCGTACCATCCTTATCCCCCTCGTCCTCTCGCCCCAGCATGCGGAAGCGACCACAACGTGCACGATTGTGCGCGTTGTGGATTTGCTCTTGCGTATTGCTCTCGTTGTTGCCGTTGCCGTTCGCCCGCATTCACCACCGGTCCCCCTTGCTCCTGCATCCCGCCCTTGCTCGCCATTGCCCATGCCCTCACGTCCCCGTTGCTGATGTAGGAACGACCACACAATGCGCACGGTTGTTCGTGTTGTGCAGTCGTTCCTGCATGCAGCCTGGCAGTCCGACCGTCTACTAGGCCGCCGCAGTCGTTCATATTGTCGCTCTATCCACTACCGTGACACTTCCTGCATACCCGCATCAGTGCCATACCTTGTTGGCTGCTGTAATTCGTGTCGCGTTTGTAGTTACTGTGATGCTCGTCAACTTATAAGCCTGTGATGTAATAATCCCTTGTCGTGCCGAGTACCTGTGCACTGTGCAGGTGATACAAGATCTGTCAAAATCTGAATTGCTGATCCATTGTAGGACTGTCACCACTTAATATAATGTCACGGGATGTGACTCAATGTTACTGTGAGTCTAGAACCCTGAGTGGCTGTGATGCACTGTGAAACACTGTGAAACACTGCGGTCATGCTGTAATAAGCTAAGTGGCTATGTCACTGTGCCAAAATCAGGGATTTGCTGATGATGGACTATACCCCATTCCGACTTTTTTCTACGGCAGAGATGATAGTTCGGGAATATACGGAATGGATGAGTGCCGATGTCGCGTGGCGGATGCAAGTGAGTCGTGCTTGAACTCTT
>JBBPPS010000072.1:0-18870 GCA_038092175.1 Boletus coffeatus
TAATATGCCGAACGCAATAGTGGAGAGTGGTGGAACAATTGTTATTCATGTACGCTATTTTCTTGATTCCGCTGTCGTTTTTTGGCGGGTTGCGTGGTAACAATTCTTCGTTAGTGTATAAGGCAGGCCTGGGGCAAACCCAGGCCCGGGCTGGCGCCTTCCATAGTATATCTGCGGCCTTCGAAAATAATCCATTCCCGCCCCACTGGGTCCCTAACCTTGACAGACAACGCTGAGCTGTACTTTGTCCTTTACTAGGTTTATAACATTCGTACCACAAAGTCGACCAAGGTCGGGCGCAGGGGCGACGTGTGTGTGACTGGATGCGATGGCGACTTCATCGTCCAAACGCGCTAGAGCAGCGCCGCAATCCGGCTTCGACGTCGGCATACTGCATCTTGCGTTGGACATGGGGTCAAACGCGGGGACGTCGGTGGATGTGTACTCTATCACATTGAGTGAATGTTTATCGCGAGTCCATGCCAAACATTGGCCAAACATAATAACGGCGTTGCCGCGTGCAACACGTACTATCCGAGTCTTTGAATTGCTTGCGACACGTCCGAGTCACTGCCGATGTTTTCCAGCTCCAACCAGACTTGCATATGTGGAAGATTTTTCGACAACGCTGGTGCCTTTACAAGACACAAGAAAAGCTGTCAGGAGGGCAAAAAACGACTGGCGCATGTCCTCAATCAGGCAAAAGAATTACATACTAGCCGCAAGAAGCGGCGTATCCAACTTGAAGACGGTGTCGACTTAGAAGAACTGCCAATGTCTTGTGTCAATGAACGGGATCCAAAGCGGATTGTTGACGGTGGGCAATTTAAAGTTTCGCGCTCCAACAACAGGCTTACATTGTTACGGTCAGAACCGCCAACGTCACTGGCTGCAACTTCACAGCCCAACCAGCCTGCGACGCAGACTGAGAGTGAAGTTCATACTTTCGGGCTTGATGAAGTAGTACGTACATGTCCTTTTTGACTATTAGAATTGCAGTTGTCTGATGCATGCGTTTAGGCTGAAGATGGCACGTTACCTCTTTCTCTTCGTAGGGCTCGACGTGTCAACTGCCGTCTTCCAAAACGGTTTCGCGACATGCTTCCAGAGGCTCCTTTGCCATTGCCCCCACAAGACTCGGAAGCGGTCCTACTCGAAGCCCCTGCGAAGCCGAATTCCTCTCATGCTCAACCGACCGCACCTGTCCTATCAAATCCGAGCATGCACCCTGTCGAGCCTCGGAGTCTTTCGGAGAAACATCATCGCCCAGTCGTAGTCACCCAAACAAACTCATTCGGCTTATTTCGCTTATATGAAGAGGGTTCGACTCCAATTAATGACCCCGAGGATCAGAGTGGGCGTGATCCACTCGGATTAGGAATCAAATCCGGGTCCGTGACGGCTTTGCAGTCCAACTTTGCTGCGAAGACTTTCCACCCTTACCCTAATGAGAATTCGTGGAGAATTGGCGACTGGTATTGGAACCGTGGTGCCCAGAAGTCCAAGAAAGGCTTCGAGAGCCTCTTGAAGATTATCGGAAGCGCTAACTTCCGGTCTGAAGACTTGCGTCACACTAATTGGTGTGCAATTGACCGTGAATTAGGCCGTTTAGACGTCGGTGACCACTCTCATGAAGCGGATTCAAGCCAGGGCAGCAATTCACAGGAATGGTTGCCTGAGGATGACGGTTGGATGCGGAGAAGCGTTACAATATCTGTTCCGTTTTCCAGACGTTCTTTACATCCGGGCCCAAGAAATTACACCATCTCTAGCTTTTATCGCAGATCGCTTCTTTCGATAGTTCGCGACAAGCTTTCGGATCCGTCGCGCTGCAGGACCTTTCGTTTCGAGCCTTATCTCCTGCGGTGGAAACCATCCCCGGCACATGGGGGGGATGATATTGGTGTATATGGAGAAATTTTTTATTCTGAAGCATTCCTTGCAGCCCACCGCCAGTTACAAGACCTACCTCCGGATTCCAGCAGTTGCACCTTGCCTCGCCGCGTCGTTGCGCTCATGTTTTGGTCCGATGCCACTCAATTGACTTCTTTCGGTGATTCCAAACTATGGCCTCTATATCTTTACTTCGGAAACGAGTCAAAGTATCAGAGGGGCTCTCCAACTGCAAAATTTTGCTCTCACGTTGCATATTTTCAGACTGTACGTGTTTGTAGACAATGAGACCTAGCACTAATCAATATTTGAATGCAGCTGCCCGACGAATTCAAGGACTTCGTGGTAGAACACACCGGAGGTGATAAGAAACCTACTGACGGTCTGTTTACTCATTGTCACAGGGAGTTATTCCATGCACAATGGAAAGATATTTTAGATGACGAATTCCTTGAAGCATATGAACACGGCATGGTGTTCACGTGTGGGGACGGCATCAAGAGAAGGCTGTTCCCTCGGATCTTTACCTACTCTGCAGACTATCCGGAAAAGTACGTATTGACTATTTTGTTGAACTAACATCTTACGAGCCTTGCTTACAGGGCGCTCATTGCTAATATTCGCAACATGGGCGGATGCCCGTGTCCGCGGTGTCTTATCCCAAAGGATAAAGTGCACAATGTTGCCACGGCAAATGACTTATCGCAACGCCGTGACTTGTCGCGGCATGACACACCGGAGCGGCGCATGAAGATCATATCTGCTCGCCGGTTGATTTACGAAGAGGAATTAGCTGTTGACACTCCTCGAGTGGAGACGCTTCTCAAGCGGGAATCTCTAGTGCCAACTATAGTGCGTATTCTCGACTGTGTCCCGGGAATGAGATCACTGATGCTTCTGGAGAATGCATTTTCAGATCGACTAAGTCATACAGGATTTGACTTCTTCCTCATGCTCGTTGTTGACTTACTACACGAGTTTGAGTTGGGTGTTTGGAAAGCAATTTTCCTTCACTTGCTTCGCATAATTGATAGTCTGAAGGGGAATATATTGGCTGAACTGGATCGCCGGTGAGAGCATTAACTTCTGTTGCCGCGTTCTGCAATGATTGATTGCGAGAAGGTTTCGTCAAACGCCCACTTTCGGTCGCAGCACCATTCGACGTTTTCGTAAGAACGTCTCGGAGATGAAGAGATTTGCGGCACGGGATTTCGAAGATGTATTGCAAGTTTGTGTTTTATTTTGCTTGTCACCACCTGGGCCTGCCCTACTGACACGGTTGGAGTGCTCTATTCCCGTTTTCGCAGGATTACTGCCGGACCCTCAAAGCGCTAAAGTTCTGCACCTGTTATTTGTTCTCGCTCATTGGCATGGTTTAGCTAAACTCCGTCTACATACTGACAAAACGCTTCGTATATTCGATACGGTGACAAAAGACCTTGGTGAATATGTTCGTAGTTTCGCCTCAGATCTGTGTCCTAGTTTTGCAACAAAGGAGTTGCCCCGCGAAGCTGAGGCCCGACTACGGCGACAAGCGCAACAAAGCCAGGTCAAGTCAAAGAAAGCCGAAACAATTGCACCGCGTTCACAAGCACGACAACCAAAGTTGTTTAACCTTCAAACTTACAAGTTCCACGCCTTGGCGGATTACCCATCGCAAATAAGAATCTATGGCACCACCGACTCATATTCTACACAATCTGTACGTGCCCTTTCCCAGCAGTACTATATATTAAGTTGATTTTCTGCACCCAGGGAGAACTGGAGCACCGCACCAGTAAAGGTCGGTTCATCAGAACTAGCAGAAAATGTTATGTACCGCAGTTGGCCGCTATCGAACGGCGGCAAGCTCGTATCGAACGTATCCGTACACAACGTGATGCGCTCAGCATAGTGGATCCAGTACCAAACAATGCGGATGAGCACCATATCATCGGAAGATCTCAGAATTTCCCGGAGGAGCTCACGAGATTCGTGCAATCCAACATTGATGATCCCGCCACCAAGGTTAGTACATATCCTCACATTCTGGATCACCAAATTTATATCTCACTTGGCCCAGAATTTTGTCTTGAAAATGAAGGCTCATATTCTTCCCCGTATCGCTGCCATCCACCAAGAGGGTGTCGAAGGACATGCGGTACTTGATGCGACCACTGACATGGATCTTTCGGAGAACTCTGATGATGCCAACTTGCGTCTGTCGCGATTGAACCACGTGGTTTTCAATGGGAACAAGATTTTCCGTCATCGCCTACTTCGCATCAATTACACGAGTTACGACCTTCAACGTGAATTTGACACTATCAACCCTCGCACGGATAATCGGAATATCATGTTATTGTCCAACCTAGACGACAGTGACGGTCATCCATTTTCCTATGCACAGGTGCTAGGGATCTTTCACGCCAATATTATTTACACTGGTCCTGGGTCGAAGGACTTTAGGTCACGTCGGGTTGAGTTCGTGTGGGTACGATGGTTTGAGCTTGTACAGGAATGCACCGCGGCGCTCGGATGCGAGCAGAATACCCTGGACACCGTCAGGTTCTTACCAATGGCGGATGAAGATGCCTTTGATTTTGTTGACCCTGCCGACGTGCTCAGAGGTTGCCACGTCATCCCCTCCTTCGTGGATGGCCCACTTCATCCTGATGGGGTTGGGATGTCTCGCTGCGCGGGTGATTCCCAAGACTGGAAATGCTATTACATTAATCGGTGAGCTCGAGCCTTATTCGTGCAACTCCATCCAATAAACCCTTCTAAGTTTCGTAGATCGTGATATGCTCATTCGCTATCATTGGGGACTAGGTATTGGACATACCTATTCACATACCACAGCAACAACTGCTGTCAATTCCGAGTCGGAGGTACTCGACACTGGCACACCTCCGAAGCGACCTTCACGTTCAAGTCTGGACAAACATGGTGCGGGAGATCAGACCAGCCATATCGACGACAAGATCGACGACTGGGAACATGATTTAGAGCTGGAGGTCGAGTCCGAGTCTGAGCCTTCGATATCCGGCTCTTCGTCCGAGTCGGAAGAGTCTCAGGCTGACTCGGAGTCGGAGTCTGTCTTGGGAGACTATGCCGATATGGAGGGATGGGACGAATCATACCCTGATGCCTTTGGTGGATACGAGTTTTAGGTTGCATCTTTTGTTGTTAGTAGGTCTACTAAATGCTGGTGAAAATGTGGCCTATGCTTTCTCAATCATCATCATCATATCATATCTCGGAAACGTCACATGACCGTCGACATAGTACCAACTCCCACGTATCTGTACGACTACTACCAGTCCACCAGACCCTCCCAACTCCCCAACAACGTTACGTCGTGGTGGATCGTGCGCATTGGATCTGCCGGTGGAGCTACGCCAACATCTAACTGCGCATCGGCCATTGGCACTTCTTCCATTGCCACCATCGGTCTTCTCGTCGTGAATATAAACGCCCCAATGAAGGCACAGAAGATCCGCCGTACGTTCAAGCTCGCCTGCCGCTAGCACGCACCTCAGGCGGTTGCGGGAGTGGAACTTGGAGCACCCTCACCCACCCACTGGGGGCCCACTCAGTTGTCCTCCGACTACACATCATTGGCTCTAAATATCTTTACTTCCGCAGCAAACACAACTCTTGCGGTCAGTAGGCACCGTTTTTACCCGCGACGTAACTCTCATCATACTCTTCTCAGTTTTGTCGTGGTCTCGTTGCTGGATACGAGGCACCATACCCTTGATCAAGCCATCCACCTCGAAGTCACAGTCTGGCTTCTTTTCTCTTCGTGCTCTTCTCAGCTCAAACGACTAGAAGAACTAACGGCTATCAAAGGGAGAATTCATTACAGTCGAGCAAGGATCAGAAGAGTGGGATACTGGTCAGTCCCGTCGACGTGTTTTTGGACGCTGATACTTAATTTGCACTTTAGCTCAGGGTTATTCTCGACTCCCTCCCTCTTCTCACGTCACCCCGACCGCAGTCGTCGAATTCTGATCTCGTTCCTCTCGCTCCTTCTCCAACTCTACCCATAGCATCCGTACAGGGTTGGCGCACGGGACACTCCCGGCGGAACGCCCGACGGCTCTTCCTCATCCCCCCAGCTGCACCAGTCAAGACACCAACGCCCACCGTCCTGCCGGCACCCGTGCAACCGATCGCCCCAACCCCAGCGACGGCCCAGGCTTACGCCGGTTATTCCTACAGCTATGCGTCACCCTACCGACCGGAGTTATCTGCAGTACAAGCCCGGTCAGCCGCCCTACTATCCCAACGCATACCCAACCCCAGCGACCGCCCAGACGCATGCGGCAGCACAATACTATCAAGGGCAACCGTACGCCGCGACGGGACAACAGCAATACACATATTCTTCTTGGCAACCAGTACAATCCCCAAGCCCAGGGTGGCACGTCCGCGGGCGGATCACGCAAAGGGACTCAACAGCCAGGCACAACTGCCACTGCGCCCACGACCGCGGGTGGAACGTAGACCGCCTCAGCAGGTTCCAGCGCGGCCGGCTATGTACCGACGTTACCTCCACACATGGGGAGCGCGGTCGCGGGACAGCCTGGCGCCGCGGGTGCCAGCCACTCTCACAAGTCGATTTGGCAGAGCAGTCCCCGAACGCGAGCGCGAATGAAGATCATGATCCGACCAAATGCCGACGGAGAATGGTAATTCGTAACGGCAACGGGTCGCACGTCCCCGGTCTCCGGGAGCCGTATCTGACGGAGCCCAGCCATCGTTCGTTGGCGAATGTGGCAGAGCCATTCCTAGCATTCTCTAGTGGCTCCGACTCGTCACGCAAGTCGAGCTACGCGTTGTCTAACTTGGAGGACGTTTCTTCTGGCAAAAACATGTTCGGACGAGTCGTGTGGAGGTGTTCTTCGTTGCATCGCCTCACATGTTGATATACGTTTCTGGTTTACAGTGTGCCGGGTTGTTCAAGTCGTTATCACCAATCAAACAGAGGATCAAGTATGATTTGCCACAGTCGATTCGAAACAGGTTGTTGCTTCGCCTCCTTCCAAACACGCAGACGACATTCGACATCTTCAGCTTTGGAGGTCATGTTACGAGTCTATGGAATAGCAGCCGTCAACTTGATACAGCATCTTTGAGCGAAGCGGTATGGGTCATATGGCGCACACATCATTTTCTGACATCGGAGTCGTAGACATCACATGTCGTGAGCATGAGCGCCGACTATCCTGGAACGGAAATCCCCAACGCTCTTCAGTCAGCATTCAATTCGCGTGGGCACGATTGCCCAACCATTGTTTTCTTGTTTACTGAAGGTCAGATTTATGTATGTGGAAAGCTCCCGAGTCAGTCTCATCTGAAAAAACCTTTTCAGGGGGGGTGAAGCACTGGATCCCTGGGTGGTCATTTCTAATGCTGTTAGAAATGCCCCGCCGCAGGCACCACTACGTCTATTTGTTCTCGGGATCGGAACTGGAGTATCCTCCGACGTTTGTTCCCGTCTCGCGCGGCAAGGTAACGGAGAATACCTGTTTGCGCTTTCTGCAGAGGAGATTCAAGGAAAATGCGCCCGGCTTGTGAATGCTGGACGCTCAAAGAACATAGAACGCATCGATATTGATTGGTGCCAGGATGCCTCCGGGTTTCCTGCCCAAACCTCCCCTCCGTTTATCACAGCACAGCTCCCAGCAGGTCTCCCGGAGCTCGAACCTCCACCGCCTGTGCAACAAGCTCCTCATTCTTTGACGAAGTTCTTCTCAAGTATTCGCTTCACACTATTCGCAATTATATCATCCAAGACCGTGCCTAAATCTATTAGGTTGCTTACCAAATTGCAAGGAGTCGTCGAGCCACAGGAACTGATCGTGGAAGTGGCAAAAGTAAAGTCGTTCCATGACACCTCTTTCGTTGCTGTCCAGAAAGGGGACGAACGGAGAAGGAGTATTAGGCGGAGAAATAGTGGGACGGCATGGGCCAGATCAAGACTTCAGCGGACCGACAGGGACACACAAAATGATAGCCACACAACAGAGCCCCCCACTTTTCTCGACGGTGTCATAAATGACTTGTCCTTCCTCATCGGTTTTTTCAGTAGTCCAGTAGCATCAAGTACGCCGAGGAACGGGTCGAACTTCCCTGGCGGATACGAATAATCCGAATCTGGGACGAGTGAGAACGACAGAGGTCGTGGACGCTCACCCACCTCTGGTCAACCCCGGAGACGTAGCGCTTCATCACATCACAGCATCAATTCCTTCTCTACTTTGAGCTCACTTGACGGATCCTCCTGCAGTGCTTGCTGGACAGAATCCCGTTCTCCAAGCCCCCCTCCTGCATTCCCTGATCCAATCCAACGCGCTCCCTCGCCCCAGTTATTGCGGGACCCTGTGGGCGCAGTTCCGAGCCGCGTGAAGCGACGGGTCCCGGTTCCGCAAGAGACGTATACACTCTTTTTCCAGATGGCCTTCGACGGTTCGTTTACGGCCACCCCTCTCCTCACTCAACTCGTCGGGGCCGAGGTGCTAGGCAAGGCGAGTTCGCTCGGGATCAGCGACACGGTGTGGGCGACCGTCGTCGTCGTCGCGTACATGCAGAAGCACCTCGAGAGCGAGCCTGATATCTTGGAGTTAGTTTCGGAGAAGGCGAAAGAATTCGTGCAGGCGTCGGGACACGAGGCGAGCCGCTTTCAGCAGATGGTATGGGAGGCGGGTAAGTTGCTGAACCCGTAGTAGTAGAATGGATGAGTAGGCTTAATAATTGTAATTTTATGAGTTCTTTGTCGCCGTTGATGTTATCTTCAAGTTATTCGACCCCACGGTTCAGGTCAATTGTCCCTTTGTGATCACGACAACATTCTTCTATTCGGACACACATTCATTCATTCACTCATTTTTTTTCTCGAACTGTTCTCCTTCATACCGGTAGAGGAACTCCAGGAACCTCCCTTTGCTCGTGGCGAATCCATTGAACGACCTACATATCACACGATCACCCACATCCCACTAAGACCGCCATGGCCACAGTGACCGTCACCATCCCGAAGTCTGACTCTCTGGAAGATGGCGAGATCGTGGAATGGGAGGCTTCTCCGGCAAGGCGTTATACGGTTTTCGAGGAATGGTACCGGTGAACACATCAGACGATCATGGTCAGCCTTGGCAGTGCCAACCGCGTTCGTTCGACCCCGACTCGAAGATCATTCCCAGAGATTCATCGATTCCGCCCGTGAACGCGCCGGAGCAGCAGCCTCCTTTCGTTCCTGAACTTGCTCACATCGCGGACCTTGTGGAACTTAGTAGTAACGCGCTTTCGTTTTCGCGAGTCATCGTTTACGGACGCTCATTATTTCTTTCACTTCTTCTTTCTTTTTTTTTTCCAGAGACAAAGGAAAGCCAGGACAGGACAAAGTCGCTCGTGTTGGATCTCCTTGGCTGGGGTGTCGCCCCCAAGTATCTCGTTGAATGTGGTCTTCCCCCAGGCGTGTTACGCAGGATTTTGGCCGACCTTGGGCTTTTCCGCTCTCCCGCTGCCGACTTGGAACCGCCTGCACCTCGCCGTTCTGACGTTGTTGTGAATGAAACGGGCGTTTAGGTATGGTTTCCTCAGCGAGAACGCCAAATTTGCCGAACTTCTTCAAGTTGCAAAGGAAGGGATCGTGTTCATTGGCCCGCCTTCGAGTGCCATCATTGCCATGGGCTCCAAGAGGTGAGTATACATCCCCGAAGTGTATTTCACCCTGTGATGATGAGGAAAGAAAAACAGCGAATCCAAGAATATAATGTCCGGTAGGTCCTAGATCATCTTGGCCTTGTAGCGATGTTGACGTTCCGGGATCGAAGCTGCTGGCGTGCCGTGCGTTCCAGGTTATCACGGTGATAATCAAGATCCTCAATTACTCTTCAACGGAGCAGAGGGTCGTCATGGATCACTCGCTTCAGGTTACCCTATTTTGATGAAAGCCATTCATGGCGGAGGTGGAAAAGACATGCGTGTCGTATCGATACCTTCCGATTTCATGGATGCTCTGGAATCTGCAAAACGCGAATCGTTGAAAGCGTTCGGTGATGCAAACGTTCTGGTCGAGAAGTACATCGAGCGCCCAAGGCACGTGGAAGTACAAGTCTTTGCGGATGTGCTGGGCGGAGTGGTCAGTCTCTGGGAGCGAGATTGCTCCGTGTAATGACAAAGACGGAGCCAGAAGATTATCGAAGAGGTGAGATATACTTGTGATTGCAACGAATGGCCAGCTGACCTCCTTTTTTCAAAGGCTCTTGCACCAGGCCTTTCTCCCGGACTTCGCGCAGACTTGTCCGAGAAGGCTGTCGCTGCTGCGAGAGCGTTAACCATGTTGGGGCGGGTACCGTGGAATTTATCTTTGATAAAAATACTCAGAAGTTCTACTTCATGGAGATGTGAGCATTCGTGATGTTATGTGCTATAAAGTGGAGCTAAAGCTGGAAGTAGGAACACACGTTTGCAGGTGGAGCACCCCGTCACTGAAATGATAACTGGTCTGGACCTCGTAGAATGGCAGCTCGAGGTATTATTTGCGCCCTAACGCGATTTCGTTCTGACTTACAAACGTGACAGGTTGCAGCTGGTAACCCGCTTCCTCTCACTCAGTCCTCTATTCCTCTGGTTGGACACGCGTTTGAGGCACGAATCTATGCAGAGAACCCCCGAAACGATTTCCTTCCGGACTCGGGCCAGCTTTTATACCTCTCGACACCTACCCCAACACACGTCTTTGCACCTCCACCACCACCCTTTTCTTCAGAATTGGTTGGGCCTTCACGACGTGTTCCCGATACATCTGCTGCGATTACTCCTTCACTCCGACTCGAGCAAGGCGTTACCGATGGAGCTCAGATTTGGTGTATTTTATGACCCAACGATTGCCAAGTTCGTGGTTCACGGACGGGATCGGAGCGAGGCCTTGAGAATGCTCAGACGAGGACTGGAAGAATATAAAGTAGTCGGTGTTGCTACCAACATCGAGTTTCTCAGAACACTTGCGGGCAACGATGCATTTATTGAAGGAGACGTCGAAACAGGGTTCATCAAGAAACACCGTGCAGAGTTGTTCCCCCCCCCCCCCCCCCGTTTCGGACCCCTCACCAGAACTCTTCGCAGGCTGCACTGTATGTCGTCCTTCGAGATCAAACACCTCCATCAGCCCTGCAAAGCCCTTGGGTGAATCTCGGGGCACGAAGGTTCGTAGGGGACGTCTACGAGCGTACCATCACACTATCCAAGGACGAACCTGCCGCTACCCACATCAACGTCACGCTTAAACATAACTCACCTGGTCGCTTTGTCATTGTTGTGAATGGCCCTTCTCTGACGACTTTCAAGTCAGCCTCTGCGCGTCCCTCTTCACCCACAACCCTTGCGGCATTGTCGACGAACACTACGATCGTCTCGCAACTTCCGCCGCCGGCCTTGCCTGCCTCGACCTCTTCGAATGCGATGGAACGCCTGCATCTTTTCTCGACGGACGGGAAGAAGACTACGCTTGCGCTCCCTCCTCCTGCGTGGCTCTTGTCGTTAAGAGAAGACGTCCTTGCCGCGCACAAAGGCGCGCTCCGGGCACCTATGCCGAGTCCGAGTCACAATTCAGTCACTCACTACTCGGTCACGGTCACAGGCACTGACTCTAGTAGACGCTTCAAGAGAACTCTTTTTCCCTTGCTTCCACCACAACCACATCCACGGCATCCATGAAAGGTCGCGTCTTGCTTGCCTACTCTGGCGGTCTCGGTGCGTTCGTCTCATCGATACTTGCAAACTTCACTGCGACAGATCGACAGATACCTCTTGGCACTTGCATCCTCGCATGGCTCGTCGAACAGGGATACGAGGTCCTCGCCCTTCATGTCCGACGTCGGACAAGAAGAGGCAAGTTACAACATCGTCGCACACTTCCATGCTTACCTCCCTTGCGTCGACAGGACTTTGAGGCTGCCGAGAAAAAGGCACTCACGTCCGGGGCTACGAAATTCTTTAAAGAGGTACGCGATCGTTGTGTCCTAACAGTATCCTGATGTGACACGGAAAAAAAGGACATGAGACGCACGTTCGTATTACTGTTAGCACGAATAGTAAGCGCAGAGCGACATGATCATTTTGTTTATTGACTCACGAAATTAAATCAACTCCATTCGACGTCGACGTCACCCAACTGATCTACCCTGCCGTCCAAGCCAAATGCATCTACGAGGTAGTACGGCTGATCGTGTTCTCACTCTGATCGACGATCTGAACAGAACGTGTACCTGCTTGGTACCTCGCTCGCCGTCGCAGAGAGGGAAGGATGCGAGTAAGTACTCCACAGCATGACGTCGTTCGGCTCCTCTCTGACCTGGCCCCACAGTTACGTCTCACATGGTTGCACAGGCAAAGGCAACGATTCGAGCTCGCCTTTTACGGCCTCAAACCAGATATCAAGGTCATCGCACCATGACGTCTCCCCGGTACGCCTCACCTCACATATATCCCCGTTCAACCTGACGGTCCCACCACAGAATTCTACAATCCTTTCCCCGGCCGTCAAGCCTGGACCCTCCTCGCATACGCCGCCGAAAAGAGATACTCCTCAATATGTGGCTATGCGAAGCCCATTCCTTTTCACGATCAGTGAGATTTGTTGCCACTTGGCTCGTGTTCTACTATTAATGTAGACCAAAGTGCGCGGTGTCGCTGCCAGATTCTACGAGCCGCGACCACACCTCTACCAGCATACCTTCTCATGCAACTGTATCCAGTTCCAGCCAAGCAATGGGACGAATAAAGGAGCTGGATTTATCTTGGCGTTGTCATCCGGTATGCGGCTTATCTCCCGTTTGATGTCCCTGTCTCTTGATTTCAATTCAGGGCCACACAAGACATCAACTCGAACCGTCCAGCCACAACTAAACGCGGATTACTTTGCCGTGCATTCAGAGGATTGGTGGCGATCATCGCCGTACAATATGAAAGGCTTTGACCTCCACCTCTACGGGTACAACGCGGAGCTAAGATTGATTTCCGATTTCGTGGGGAGGGTCTATTGCGACCCCAATCACTCACACAACCCACGTCCGCAAGTATATGTACAGTACTCATAGTATGGCTAGAAGAAGTGCTCGTGGAACCCAGTCAGACGTTCATCTCATTCACACATTCGACTGCATTCATGTCTCTCGAACGCACAACACTTGCCAGTGCTCTCCCCCACAACGCGCATGCACTGGCGTGCAGTGTGCACACCCTTTGCTCGTTGTCGCCCTTGCTCCCAATGTGTACGCACGCAGGAATTCACACATGCCCGACGTCGTTGCCCCCCACCTCCACGCGTTCGAGTGATGCAGTCGACAGCGTTTGTGGCGCACTGGCACGCCGTTAGGGCTCCAACAGGGAGATATCGTCAACTCAGAGCATATACGCCACCTCAAGCCCTGGATCCTGTACCAAATATACATCCTACTTCAAGCCATTCCAGCACCTCATATTCACCTTTGCAGGTTTCGTTCTTTGGCTTGCGACCAGGCTTGCCCAACTATGTAACGCAGCCGCCGTTGGGGGCAGGTCCAGGCGCGGTACCGAAGGATCAGCGGAAGGCGCAGGAGCACAAAGTGTCTCAGAGTCAGTATCGGTGGTGAAGAACCTGGCCGACGCACTGATTGAGGACGAGGAACGGGATTCACGACCTTCTTCGTCACCGTCACGACACTGAATCACGACGACGATGGGAAAAAAGGGCGGTGCCGCATGATCGAACTCATTCCGTCCTTGGTGTTCGAGTAGGATGTTTATCTATGTGCGGACGATGTCTTGGTCAACCCAAGCGCTCTTGCTCGTCGTTCTGCTCTTGCGAGCCTGCGTATCATCAAATTTGATATCCATTTCTCATGAAAAGACAACGAAAATCGTCAGTGCGGCCGTGATGAATCGTAAAAAATTACTGAGAAGATCGGTAAAAAAAAACTATAAAGACGTGGGGTATAAACGATATAAGTAAATGATAAGCAAAGTGAAGATCCAAGGTGTATATCACTGACTAAATACCGAACGATTACACGTCCCCAAGCCCTGCTGCTGCTCAAAGTTCCTCTTCCACAACCGCCCGTTCTCAGAAGGGAGTGACAGCCCCGCCTTCAGACTCCCTCGCGTTCTTCTTGGCGTCGAGCGAAAACGCCACGTTCACGCTCGACATGCTCAGTCGCCGGAGCCACCCTTTTTATTTCTCGGGCTGTACCAGAATCGGCGGTTCGGGCGGGCGCAGGTCGCGAGGCGACGGGATTGTGTCCGATACCTTGTAACACTAGTAGTACTGGCATGTAGTAATGTCGGGTGCGGTCCAGGCTTATGTAATAATGTGATGAGTCTGCCGCTTGTTTCCATTTGCTGCAGCCTCTAAATTACTAGGGCCGGCGATGCCGGCTGGACACCTTGAAGCCTTGGGACCGACGACAAAAGGACTATTTGAGAGTACATAATACATTTCTTTGATACAATATGAAACATGAGATGTAGTGACTTTAAATACGCAAACAGAGGACTAAAAACGGAGACAACGAACGGAGACACGGTCTAAAACATCCCCGTCTGACCCGCAATGCGCTCGTTGCACGATCCAGTGGAGGGAGCATTATCGATAATGCTCGTTGGGCTGATTCAGTGAATTTCAGTCACGACATTTGGACAGGACTCCGACGGGACACGATTCCATTCCTGACATAATCAATTTACTACTATGTACGTCTTGCACACAAAGCCTACACGGGGAAAGGACCTTGCCAAGCAAGGTGATCATTCTATCATACTATGCAATCTCGAGACTGGGTAGGCGGGGGAACGTGGCGATTGTGTAAGTCGTCTGCGTTCTGTGCATCGACTTGCGTTCACGGATACTGGACCTGGCGGCGTTGGATTTGCACGTGCTGACGAACAAGGGTCATCACAAGGGCTATGGGACGGACACGGGCGAGGTGGATTGGGTGGACGAGATGGTGATGGGGGTGCAGCCCTTTAGGGAGATGGGTCAGTCGCACCTGCGGATCATTAAACTGGTGCAGTTGTTGTGTTTCGATTGGTCCGACTCGCTAACGACGACGGCTCTGGAGACGGCTATATTCTGGAGAGCTGTGCGATCGCTCAGGTTAAAGTTGAACAGTGACTCTTACGCCAATCTAGAAGCCAACGACTATAGATCTGACCTTCGTGAAGCGATCAATACTCCCCTTAGTAAGGGTATTATTATTTTCCCCTGTACCGCACATCGTTGATCCTCGTCAGAAGTATCCAGTGACCGGAAGAGCGATACTTCTAGTGAGCGTCGCAGGAGTCCATCACCTCGAAGTACGGTGCAGTCAGGTGATTCGCGACCTATTTCGGTGAATGCGGCGGACGTGGGCGGTTCTTTAAATCTCACCCCGTCAGGAGGCCTGCTCCTCCTCCCCCACAAGTCGGAGCAAGGCTGTCCCGCTCGTCGACTGACGCCTCCCCGAATCGTTTTTCTCCAAAGCCTATGGATGATAACACGGATAACCATTCACCTCATCGCTCTCACTCCGTTAGGCGACCTGCTCCACCACCTCCACAAATAAACACCCGTCGTTAGTTGATCAATAGCTTCACCTAATTTAGCTGACTTGATTTTTAAACAGGCACGGCAGATAGCCCCATAGGTAGCTCTTCTCGTAACTCCCGCTCCATCAGGATGCACGCACCTTCACCCCGACAGTCAGGAACACCTAGTTCGCCAAGCAACTTGAACTTTTCGTTCTCTTCAACTGACTCGCTACCAGTGGAAATTGCCACACTCGTTTCTGGAATAACTTTGATGGCGGCTAATTTGGCAGCAAGATCATCTATGCCAGTACAGGGGCGGCGGGGTTCAGCGCGTAATAATGTCACCAAGACCGACTGCGTTGAGATCAGGGATTCGAATGTAGAAGGATTGACGATGAACAATGGCTCCTATAACTGCTCTGGCGCTGGTCCGTCTTCTGTCTCTTTCTTCTTCCTTTTTTTGATTGTCGGACTCACTGCGCAGTCATTCACAAAACAGTGTTGCCGCCGCGTTCGCCTCGATCCGCCACACAGGTCTAACCTCCATGTCTACTCGTCTCCCGGACGTCCCACCGCGTCGACGGCCCGTGAAGAGAGGGGCGGAGGGAGGGAGAGTCAGTGTTATAAAAACCATTACAATAATGCTTGGCAATGTTCCGTGAACGAACTCTTTACATCTATATTTAAAAGATAAGCTCAGAGTCCAAGTCTCGAACACTTCGCTCTTTTTGCATATCGTAGATAAACAATCTGAGCACCTTACTGCTTCTATTGGCTGTCCTTCACTATTATTGAACCGCTACTAGCGCTCACTGTGACTCGGAGGTTGTTGTTCTTGCCAATCCACAGTTCAACCTTTCGAAGCCGTTTGCGGTGGACCATGGAACTACGTAAATACTAAGTCCTCCTCGGACTCCATGCCGCACTTTATGACGGAATACACGAGAAGACTCTGGCACACAAAAACGGAAACGACTCGGATACAGGGTGGATAACAGATCTATTCGTAATTTTAGATCCAGAAACTGTGACCCCTTGAGATGCGGCGATGCGTTAGTGATTCGATTACAATACGAACTTCCAAACCTTCCCAAGCATGTTCACGACAAACTGTTGCTGTGCACTATACTGTAACGCTTGTTGGTCCTTCAAGTTGTATGTAATTTACTTACCAGCCTAAACTCTTGACACGGAACCTGGCGCATGGCATGTCAAGTCCTTATTGTTTTTTCCAGGATTTCTTATTCTTCGTTTCAAACACCGCACGTTCACGACGCCGGAACGCACCACTCTGGCACACGAGTCTCGGTTCATTGCAGTCTAAGCGCTATGGAAGCGCCTGGCAATGACAGATAAATTCTGCCTTGAGCCAACCACTGGGTCTGGAATCCCCTCCAACCTCTAACCATACTGCACGAACATGTTTTCCTCCCCTGTCACAGAACAAACCGAGGAACTCTTGGACAAGGTTCTTAGCACCATACGTCAGGAATGTCACAGTCCAGATCCGGTGTTATTCGAAACCGATCGCGCAGCATTCGTCAAGGAGGAGGCAAGGTATCATTCAATTATTCTTCATGGTTGTAAAACACTGTGTTTATGTGGAATATACGCAGTCTCAGAAAGCTACTGAAAGAGACATCATCAGAGTCCCAATCGACCGGTTGGAGTTTACAGTTACTTGGGTTGCCCTCACCGCGTGCGAGGAAGTGTCTCGAGGAAGCTAAAGCGTTCCATCAACGTGTCAAGGCGCGTTGATTTTCGCCATAATTCTGTGTTCACGAATTTTGACAGCTGTTGCTAGGAAGAAATTGATGAGAAAATAAAAACAAGGCTCAGTGGAGAGAGCAGTACACCTTCGTCCAACCGAGAACCAGGCTTTCCAGCCGATTCTACGAATGCAGGGGACGCCGAAGCAGATATCAGACCCCCATCCGCGGACGGTAATTCTGAATTAGCAAACGCATCTGCGGATATAACGTCTCCGGCCAACCCGTGCTTTTCGCTCCCAGAACTCTCGGGGGTCAACGATAACCCTACCGCGGACCAAGAAGCCAACGACCATAGATCATCTGAAGCGATGAACATTCGTAAGGCAGTTTTTATTTCAGTGCCACACATCGTCCTGACCCTGTCAGGAGTGTCTGGGGACCGAAGCAGCTCTTCGAGTGGACGTCGCAGGAGGACTCCACCGCCGCCGCCGCCACCTCGACGAATGGCGCAATCGAGTGATTCAGAAAGCGACGACTCTTCTAGCGGACGTTACAGGAGGTCTCCTCCGCGAGCAAACACACCTCGTTCGTCGATCGGTGCTTCATCCAATCCAAGTAACTCACATCTTCTATCAGACACGGCAAATAAACACGTACGACGAGGATCAGGACGTAACGAGAGCCTTATAATCAATAATTCGACTGTAAAAGGATTGACGGTGAACCGCGATAGTACGCACTGTACCGGCGCTGGTCTGTCTTTTTCCGTCATCAATTTTCATTGTTCGTTTTCTGACTGTCTCTCTCGATGCAGTCTTTCATGAGCACACCGTGATGTTGCCACGGCGCTCATCTCGACCTGCCTCGCGAATCTAGCCTTTCCTTTCCCCGTTTCCTGGTCCTGCAGCATTATCACTGCTCGTGGAGAGAACTCATTGACTGGTTCCCCGTACTCCACCCTTCCCTGAACAAGTCCAGAGCTGAAATCACGAACTCTTTCCCGTATTTATTCCGCATAAAGTATATAGACGACTTGAATACCTTGCTGCTTGTATCGTGGACCCATGTCTATCGTGGTCGATTTAATAGTACATACCGTGCATGTCCCCGAAATCAATCCTAGTGACTCCCAACTCCGCGACACATACATGCACCCTTCATGCAACAATCGAGATTCGAGGCTTCATCCGGAACATCGAACATTGGACTCGTAGCACGTTAGGTTACGCCGTCCGTCACTCCAAATTAACCAAAACGTTCAGACGATGGTCTGACATGGGATCGCCGAGTGGATCAGTTGAACGAGTCCGACGCTCACGCCATGATCAGCAAGTTTAGCGATCTTGACAGCGATCCTAGTACCGGCCGTCGGCATCGGAGCCTTTATATCCAGAAAACGTTCAAGGGCTTGATCAAAGACATGCTGTAGAGTGCTATACGTTGACATAACTCAACAGTGCGAGGCACCTATAGTGATGGTGTGGGTCCCCCCAAAAGCCTCGTGCCATCACTGGTCTACCACATTCAAGTTATAGGACTGTGGCAGGCAAGCCGACTCCGTCACCACCGCAGCGATCTGGAAACCCTGGCGTTGCTGTCAAATAAGAATAAGTGACTCAGGCTGTCACTGGCATGATCATCATCAGATCATCTTTCGTCTGGTTTCTTGGGTGTCCAAGTCGCTTGCCGCTAAACCAAGGAACGGGGGGAAAGCTCTATCGACACGTCA